>NWSH02000537.1:13836021-13851752 GCA_002382865.2 Heliothis virescens
GTTTGTTTGTTTGTTCCGCTTTCACGCCGTAACTACTGAACCGATTGCTTTGAAATTTTGCAGACGTAAAGTTAGAAGTCCGGATTAAATAATAGGGTACTTTTTATCCCGAAAAAAATAGATATTCCCGAGGGAAAACAAAAATATTGTTTGCTTGATGGATGGATTGTAGATGGCGCTGTGTGTCGAACCGAATTCCACGCGGGCGAAGCCGCGGGCGGAAAGCTAGTCTACTATAAATAGGCACGTGATTATATGTTGTGTTGTCCCAACAATGATATTTACCACTCGCATCAGCCGCTTGACACGACAATATATCGCGGATTCATAAACATATAACGTTCAATATACAAACCGTCGCGCAGATTTATGGCAGTTTAAATGTAGTCGAACGCATAAACATATCCGCAGAGCACGTTATAGCTGAATGTCGATGTTTTGTGAATACTCTCTCATACATCACTACAGTAAGATCATTTTACAAATAATCGTATTGACCTAACTTTTTGAGAAATTTCGTATCGCTTAAAATATATTTTTGTTATATATTTCGGAGCATTCGTTTTGGACCAATCTCATTTTATACATACTAACAATAAGAAAAAATATTTTGATACAGAAATTAAGTACTCGAAATAATTGAGAATAAGGAAAAGATCACGGTAGTCAAACCAATAAAACATATCAGGAGGACTCGTGTGTACCTTGTTAGTTTGTCAGTGGATTATTCCCCCCGAAGTATTCCTCGAAGGGTTTTTATTTCGACGGTCACAAATATCTGATGTTCCCAAAATTTGGATACTTTACTTAGAATACTATTTAGAATGTTCTACGAAAATTTTGCTCATTAACAGTGGGCCGCCCACTGAAAAACAGGTTTTTCCAGGTAAATATAATGAATCTAATTTAACGGAAATATACTGTCGATAAGATAAATTAATAAGCTATATTTTCAAAAAAATATTAACTCAGTGACAATGTTTACTTCCAATTTAGTCTATCAGCCTATTGAAAATATAAATAATAATTTCAAAATTCTCTTTAAATTTGATTATACCTTTATGCTCAAAAGACATTTTGTTCTTAATACATGATGTATTTGTAGCACACAAACATACTGTTATTAGAGTACCTATTCACAGTAACGGAAATTCCTATTTTCCGCTACATAAATTGTACCATGTATTAAAATTATAAAATACGTATTAGCAAATCAAATATTTTCAATTTCATAAATAGATGGACAGCTAAGTACAAGTCAAGGTCGGTGCTGGCCGTGTCGTCTAGACCGGAGCGCCTTCGCGAGCACTTCTCATAATCTGCTAGTTTATTAACTTATTATTTGCGCCGTGAACATTTGTATGGTAATGCGCACATTACTATGGAGGGTTATTGTTAGGTGGCACTTCGATTTGACTTACTGTTAGTGCGCTATCACTTGTTACACTGGCGACGCTTTACGACACTTTCACTAGTTCAGACAACGCGCGAAGTTTGGGGAGTGCCTACTTCGGAATACGATCCCAAATCGACGTAGAATAATTCTCATAGCTACAATCTAACTTAGTTGTAGGTATCCAAAATAAAATTAAGGTATTTCGTTGGAACTAATCAAATGAAAATTCGGATGCCCAAATAGGTAGCTTTCCAACTTTTACAATCAAATTTAATTACAGGTAATTCGGGCATTACCCGCCGGACTTTAGCCGCCCCTAAAATTAATAAAAGAATAAAATGTTATCGCCCGGAGTGAGTTAACGAAGTTACAAGACTGCACAGTTTTATTTGTTTACCTGTGAAATGAATTAACTCTACAATTAACGATGCTAGTTAAAATGTTAACTAAATATTTAGTTTTGCTGTTCCTTAGCGCTTACAGCTGCATTTTGTGCTAAGAAAAAATATCCTTAATAATCAATTTAATATTTTCATAAAAAAATCGTATCACAAATCTATATTACTTTAATAGAGTACAATTATTATAAAACTGAAAGTTTTTGCATGAATAACAATTTATCATTGAATACTTGTGAAGCTAAGTGCGTCTGTAAGTTTGTTCGAACACTTTATTAGCGAATACTACATCTGTTCGTGAGTAACTTGGTGATTATTTAATTGTTTAAATTAGTTATGTTTGCATGTCTACGAGTATACATCTATTTGATGAAATGAATTTAGGTATTCAGATAAAGTTATGAAAAGCAAGCGTCTGTCAACTAATTGAATTACGTTTAAACTACAATTTAAAATTATTTTATGTTAAGTACGTAATATCCAGTTACCAAAAAACAATCACTTAATGATCTGTATTAATATCAAAATGTAAGTACAAATTTATCCTCGTCCTAATATATCAAGAACACAATGATCATTTGAAGACACACTAAAATAAAAACTTTTCATCTCTTTAACTTCTACTGATCGTATGTAATGGCGTGCACATTAACACAACGCATTTCAAATTGCCAGAAAAACAGAAGACGAGCTACTTTCATTAACAACTTAATAAGATCTGCATTCTTAGAAAAAACTGTAATTACAGTCTCTTTTTAGCAATGTATTATTGTGTTTTGAGAAATTTTAAGTGTCTGTTATCTGAAGAGTTTGTTCAGTAATTTACTGTTCATGGAAAAACATCAGAATGTTGTCACAACCAGGCTCATCTCATGACCTTTAAAGTATACTAATTTCTTTCCAATAACCTTAAACATTATTTTAATTAGATCCTTATATTATTTGATAGAATGAAATATAATCATTATTTTGCGTGTTAAATCCTATATATCTGTGTGTATATGTTTAACATTTTGTATAAAATTTTCTGTATGAACTTGTTCATGCAGCAGGAGTTGCTTGCGCACGCTCCATAGCGATACTTAGTTCATTAGAGCCATTTGTCGCAACTTGTAAAAACTTACTCTTATAATTACGTGATTTACATGCGCTTTTCTGCGTGACTGTACCTCGACTCGCGAACATTCTGTACAAGTTTTAGTTTATTATATAACTTAAGTAGGTGCGTACTTTAAATTAATTACGTTGATATTATTTACGCAGTTGTGTAATTAGTGAAATGTTTTTAAACCCCTCGGCAGACACATTGAGTAATGACGTTAGAAAAACTTTGTTCTGCTAATAGCGTTATTTCAAACTACACTCAGTACACCCTATTTCACCTCCTATTAATTTCGTCTTGTATATCACGATGCATCTGAGACACGAGCGTGCCCAACAATAACCTGTGAGCTGCACATCGTCATGCGTCCGTCATTGTCCGTCGTGATTGGCGCCTGACGACTGACGGACACCTCCCATTGTTGCTGCAATGGAGCAACACACCACAATGGAAAGCATTCAGCAACCATTTGCAACACAAGCAATACAACCTTATTGAACAGCCCTCATATTGAATAACACTAGGTATCAAAACTTATGTAACCTGAAATAATATTGTGGCTGCGTGTAACGAACCAGGTGGTACAGGAATACCTTAGTTATTTATTTACATAAATATTAGATACAGACTGATAGGTCGATGTTTTTGTAAGAGGTTAAGTTGTAATGTTATACCTACCAGAATATAATTTTTATGATTTATGGATGTTTGTTCATCAATTGAATTGATTAAATTTACCGATAGACCATTACAGATAATGGTCTATTACATATTTACATTTCTATTATGCAAAATATTTTATTCGTATTTAGAGTACATACACAGTTATATTTAATTCACCATCAAAAATTCTGGACTGACCACTCAGTTTATTCAATCAATTATTATTATAACAGGCTTTGTGAAAATTAAAACAAATTCAGTTCAGCAGAAGCCATCTATTTATATCGTGATATTCGCAAACCGCGCGCAGGTACACTCCGCCGCAGAAAATAATAATAACACAAAATCTCAATTAATTTCCACGGCGCGGTAATTAATTGTGTGGCTTTATGTCCGCTCATTATTGTCGCACTGATTTTTATAAACCGCACGCCGGACTAGCGGCGCGACCTGTGAACATTACTACTTGTGTTTCAGCTCCGCCTGAGAGGCGCAGAATGTGTTTATCTGACTAAAATAATGAGATGCAACGCGCATGCTGGCGAGCTGCCAAATAAGCGATAAGCCAAGTTCGATGATTGTTATACTACATGTAAAGAGCTGTTTATATTGTTGACGCAGCGTGCGCTGAGCGGGACACGCCGCGATGTGCGCACTAAGTGTTTTGTATCCAATATGCTAAACTGAGAGCTGTTTGTAAACTCAACTAAAAAGCTTTTTCAAATAACTATTCATTCAGCGGGATATTGTGTCGATTTTATTTTCCACTTCCATTTTGTTAAATGTTATTAAAGTCTTGCTTTTGTAACATGAATGTAACAAAATATGATTGAATGAACACATACACCTACTTTTATCAGAAATTCTAGTTTGTAAATATTTGAGTACTTTTATATTTTTTGCATGCTATAGTTTATTGTTTGTCAAATATGTTGAAATACTTATGAATAGACTTTAAGTCACAACAAGAAACGGGACCTAGTAAGGTGTAGTAGTGATGCGAGCTAATGAAACACAAGGCTGGGTCGGTCGCAAGGTGTTGAATTATTCGGCTCCCAGTGGGAGCGATACATTATATCCGAGAGGGTCCTGATCCCCAAACTCCTAATTAAACGGGAATACATAATTAACTTTTTCTTGCGCTAATAAAAGGAACAATAAAGAGCGGGTCACTCATGAATGTTAACGTATTCCTGTTGACACGAGTGCTCCACAGCTCGGCCGCTAGTGCGACAACATTTACATAATTTTTATTGTGACGTCATAACTCACGTCCGCGCAAATCTCTTTAGTGATAATTGTTTTACTGCCGTTGCTGGTTGTACTTCAAAAATGTATGTAATTCTGTGGTTAAAAGGGTTCAAATGGAAGGGTTGTGAGGACTAAGTGGCGCACTAATGTTACATCCGATGTGTTGCTACTCGAGCGCTGCCGTTTGTGTATTATGTATACAATTCAGGCGCGATGATAGCAGACTTTAGCCAAAAGCTATCTTCATAGCAGCAGTTAAATAATATACCAATAAACATTAGGAAAATAACACTAGTTTATCTTTATACATTTGTATTCACATGAAATAAAATTATAAGCCATCTGTCTCCTCAATACAAGTAGGCCTATGGTGTTGATTACGCTGTAACGATACCGGAGGGTGACGCACACGCAGCCCCAGGGGCGCGACTACAGAGGTAACTTGTGAAGTAATTCCCTTACCCTAGTCAATTACTGCAGCCGTCGAGTGCACCGCGTGGAATAACATCAAACAAATCCAACTAAATGTTGAGCTCGCCTTTTTCTTTGACAGCGAGTTTCAGAACTGTGGGAGCTCCACATGTATAAGTTTTAATACTTGTGATATTGCCGAGTCGTAGTTCTACACTAGATTTTTGCTAAATCTGCTAAGCTTCAAACTACATTCGCTTTTGCTCAGATTAATAAATTCACTGACAATGGACGGCAATACGTAATATAGTCTTAGTTTTAGTGCCGAAAATAAAACATTTATTGTTCCTGCGCAATGTCTACATAAAAATATTTATGCAAATACTATGATTTTAAATTCTATGCTCTTACTCTGTGAAGGATACACAACACACAAATAACAAATGCATATTTCAAAAATTATTCCTATTAATTTGCGATACTAAAATTCTAAAATATTGATATTCATCAAAATGTTTGGTTTTATAAATCTATAAAACAAATTCGAGGCTTGCATTGAAAGCTGACTGGTAACACGAGTGGTCCCGACAGTACAGTCGGCGTCAACACGCGCTGATCACTAGGATTACACCGCTGTGATCGAATGTACGTCATATTGTAATTTTCGGCAATGCGGCACATTGGTGACGTCACACAGGAGGAGATTTAGGAAAAACTGATTTCTGAAGTGTACCTATTTGCAATTAATTTGAAAGAGTACAACTTGTACTTCGGTAATGATAGCTTTGTAATATAACATTTTATTCATAGCTAATAATACATACATAGTATTTTAGTTAAATACATAGTATATAGATAAATTGAATCCCATCTCTGCTTATGTCTATTCGACGGCCACTAGTCCGTTTAGTAGTTCTAATTCCACAGACAATAGAATAAAAAAGAAACAGCGCTATGTTTGCTGTCCGCCATTCTGAGCCAGTTGTAAAACTTCCAGTGGGAACTATTATGTTTGGGTTAACCGAACTGGGTTGCCGTACAACACTTTGTTTGTGAAAAATATCTTGTTTATTTCTTCAGTAGCATTTCTGGAAATAGAACAATCGATTTCTAACCGTCATTAATAATTGAAATAATTAACGTCTGAAATTAAACTTTTTTTGGCAACACAGGCATAAATTAAATAAACGACGTAACATAAATTGCCTAATAAGAACACAACGATTTAATTAAACTCCAAAGAAAATAATAAAATACAAACAACAGTGTTGAATTGAAACAAATTGGCATACACAATTAAAATGTCTCCCAATTTAAACGTGCATTATTTATAAGACAACGTACAGCATTAGCTAATTAGAGAGGGCTCGTAAACTCCATGCAAAGAGGTTCATTATTTTCTTTTACGCGCGCCAACGAATCGCCACGGCCAAATTAAAAGGTCACATCTCTAATTTAATTCTTGTAGAGAGTCGCCAGGTGGGCTCCACTTTTATTTGGGTCCGAGTGTACTCGCTTTAGGAGTCCTCGGGTTTACGAGCGAGGACCACACGATTCGCATTACCGCTTACGACCAGACGACTAATATTTTGCAAGTCACATCAAAATGGTAAGCAAGGACCAACTATTGCTTCCTAAGACCTCAATGCTGACCTAGTTGCGACGATCTAATACTGTCTTTCTATATCATTAAGAGTTTTTTTAAAAGGGTTTCCATTTAGTTTCTGCGTTGAGTTTTGCGGGACCGGTTTCCTTCTTATAATTTATTGTTTTACTTATTTTCTGCGAAATGTTAACGTTATTCCAAGAAATATAACTAAGAATCATTTGGTAGTTTATTTAAGGTATGCTTGTTTATTTAGTGAACGCAATTCCTAGTTACATTAAATAAAATGGGTGTATTTCTGCGTGTGCGGTGTAACTCCTGTGAGCTCGGCACACGTCGTGTACCGCGGGATTGTCTCGAGGAGTCCCGGCCACTCCCGGCGCCGCGCCGTATGCGCGCGGTCGCGGCCGCTCATAAAAATGATAAACTACCCACATTATGTTAATGTATTTTTCTTTTTCATCCGCTAAGATGTTCGCGATAATGGACGGCGAGCCCCTGGGGACGCCGGGTAATGTGTGCTAGTGTTTAGTAGTATTAATTGCGCGGGGATTGTCTAGACCGAGTCCAGATTGTGTTGATTAATGTCCCCGGGCGCGGCCGACATGTCTCACATGATTATAATGTACTTTATTAGGTTCCCTTTGTCGCCGATTAATTATGTTGTATGGTAATTCCTGCTAACGCTGTATTATCTTCATTTGTTATTATTTATGTTTAATACAAATGTGTACCCAAATTACTGTAACGTTTATATTCCATCTGAACGTTTCATATTTAGATAATTTATAACGTAGTCAAATTGATTAATCGCAATCCCACTTGGATGGGAGTCTGAGAACTCAGGTTGTGTTAGAAATATTTGTCACGTGTGTGAAATTGTGAACAGACAAACAGATATTATTCCAGCTTCATACTACACGATGTACTTTTAAAATATCTCGGTTGTCGTCGCTGCACCAGCACTGATTTATTTTTATTATTTTTCACAAATATGGACTCCAAAGCTTTGCAGTAGATACTTTCACTAAAAATGTTTATTCATTCTGAGTTTATTATACGGACAATGTTATGAACAACGTCATAGATTAAACGATACATCTTATAAACCACACCGCAACATTAATATGTTAAGGTATACTTCAGTCGTTCATAAAGTTTAACGTAAGCAAGAATTTATGAATGTATTTCTGCCAATCAGTGTACCTCAATGTATGTACCTCCTCTATCGAGCTTGTCGCTGAAGCATTAACAAAATGAGCGTGTTTGTTAATTGTACCAATTTCTATACGTCTTAACCACGTAATATCGCACTTCACTACCCAACATTACTAGACCCCTGGCAGTACAAACATGGTTGAGCTTCACGGTTCAGGATATGATGGCTGTGCAGTGTAAGTGTGACCGTTATTACTGAGCTGTCATCGCGTGCACGCTGAAAGGAGTCGCGGGTCTATCTCGGCTGGTTCTCTCAGTAATCCCGCTGTTGCCGCCTCGTCGCGGGCCTCAATCGGGAATGGATTAGCTGTTTTGATTGTACACGTTACATTGTCTACGATTTGATTTTGTAATGATTTCAGTATTTCAATTTAATTATGCCTTCTCTTCGAAGTAAAATAACCAAATCTGAAGCCCTTTATGTATGTAACGAAAACGCCGCAAATGTAAGCTTAGAAACCTTATAATCCCTGAGCCGGGATCACGTTTAATCCAAAATAAATCCAGATTTACAATTATTGTGGCTAAAATAAGTACGATCCATCTACGTAAATACCTAGGTCGGTAAGACAGGACCTGAATAATTTATGACTATTAATTTACTTGGATATAATGTTCTAAGTTATTCAGGTCAGTTAGCAGCAATGTATTATTTTCCGCCGCGGCTGGCCGGCGATGGAACAAAAACAACCTGTATCTATCTATGTACATGAAGTGGGGCACTTCTTAACCTTTTACGTCATCGTTATTATGTTTTTGTAGCTTCATAAGGACTCTATACGACCACATTACCATGTCCTATACGTAATATTATATTAGCGCTATGACTTCACTCTGTTTATCTATAGGGTAAGGTCTAAGAAGTAGGGACTGATTATGTACATCATTTGCAAGCTTCACGGTCAGTTTCACAGGTTCTAGATAAAGTTCTAGATAGCTGTTTGACGGCTCATGCCATAGAAAAGTTGTCAAAATTAAAAATATTTCTATTGCACTATCTGTCAGATAGTTATCTAGAACTTTACTTGGAACCTGTGAAACTATCCGTCTGTCTTAAAAAATATGTTGGTAAATACGCAGTTCAACTTGCGATCGACGTTCGTTTAAACCAGTGAGGGTCAATCGAGCTCTTGTAATAAGTTAGTTACGTAAGCCGCTGTTGGCCGTGACCTTGATATGGCGGAGCTGGATGCACCCGGTGCACCTGCTGGCACGTGCAGCCACTGTAACACCAGTCGACAGAGTTGCATAACTGACTCGAGGTTGCAATATACAGCCGATATTGGATAAAGTGTTTCAGGTACTAAAATGAAAACCTTGCAATAAAACGATGGTACCCATGAATATTTTTTGCTTATAATTTGTGCATACTCATAAGGCAAATTGCGATTACTTTCATCCTTTAAAGAATGCAGGAAAAACATGTTGACACAACGTTGAAATCAACATGCGTGGGAATTAATTGTTTAATAGATTTTTTTATTAAAGAACATGGTGAGTTTTATATTTTATTTTCAACTTTTGATGAAAATGTACATTACAATAGTGAATCTCAATTTAGTTTTTATTTTGCCATAGCTTATATGGCACTATATTATATTTTCCACATTAATAGGGCTGTTTCTCTCATTGCCGTCGCCAATATCGGTTTGTCTGATTCTCTAATTGCCTTATCGGCTACCGTGGATACTCCGCACTTCATTACAGTAGGAACAATAGACAGTCACTGCAAGCTGTTATGTAACACTCAATTGTTATCATCGTGCTTGCCAAACACACAAATACAATATTTACTATAGATTCCGTTTCTGCCTGCGTTTAAAGAATCCCAGTTCAATGTATCCGAACAAATACAGAGCCTGTGTCATTATAGAATTCAGTAACTTATCACCTTCATCGCCTATTTTAACCTAAAAACATACGTAAAATAAAACTCATATTTAAATACCAATTTATTAAGAAAGTGGTTTATTTAAGTAGCAGTTCGTATGTCTGACAATGTGACAAACAGTGACGAGTATGTCAACAGAAGCTCACTCGCAGCGCGTAGTTTTTGCCTTGTTGCAGCTGTGGCGATGCGATGCGGCTCGGTGCGGTGCGGCGCAGCTCGGTGCGGTGCGGCGCGGTGGTGGGGCGCTCAACTTGCGGCCGCTTCCAGACATCGCAGAGGTTTTGTTGTCGGCTTTGTTACCAGTTTTATCGGCGGGTCGAGCTCGAACAAAGAAACTAAACCAAATCGATTTTATTTGCGCTACTGTTGGACTTCTTGAATTGTTGTTAGTAATAGCCAACACTCGTGTTCAACATTACCAGTCTAATTTTCTTTCGTCTGTTAGGAACTAATGAAATAGCTAAACTATTAAATCGTGTACCATCAAAATGCTTGTAATGCCGTCTCTTCACCACTACACACGCAGAGTGTCTGTAAACGCCGGTGTGTGCATGTGTGGATGGGGTCTCGCAATTACACTGATATATTTGTGGCACAGTTTGTCGCGAGCCGTGGATGCACCCCACGACTGACGCAATACTAACCGCCGGATAGTTCGACGAGCAATGTAATTAATAGAAATTATAATTATATTTTTTAAAATAAACCAAGACCTTTTTTGTTATTTTGTCAAAATCGTAGTAATAACAAAAGTGTTGACGAAGTAAGTTTCGCACACCACGTGGATCGTGTTGGATAGTATAAACAGCGGCTGATCAAGAGTACTGACCGCCCTAGGCTAATAATCAGGACGCGCCCCCACCTAACACACATGGTCGGTAACAATAGTATTTTACTTTCTATTGTATTTGTTTGTAAAAAAGTTAACATGATTCATAGTCAGTGGCGGCGCTAGACCAAATGTGTACATCGGTTCAACTAAGTTCGCGAGGCCCAAGGGCGGATCCAATTTTTGTTCCAGGGGGTCATACAGTAGCCAAATAACAATTTATAATTTTGTCAAGAAATTCATAGGAAAAAACATGAATACGCGAGCGTAGCGAGCGCGAACATTATTTTCAGGACGACATGGAAACATTGTAAGGAAAAGGGCGCGAGTGGAGCGAGCGCGATTTCTTTTCACAGTTTTAGGTCAATTCACAAAATGTATTATTTTGAACATGTATAGGTACTACCTATTAATATTGTAAAGCTAAAGTTGCCGCCATTAGTTTAAGTTAATTTGTGGAGCCATAAAACAAGGAAAAAAACAGGCAGTAGGTAATATGAATGCGCGAGCGAAGCGAGCGCGAAAATTTTTATCAGTCCGAGTATGAAACATAGGAAAAAGTCCGTAGAAAGAAAAGGGTGCGCGGTTTTTTTGCAAAGTCAAAGTCTAATCGTTCTATTCTATTCTATTTTTGGTTATGGCAAACTATGTCTTCTATTGTTTTTATTTCTATTGTCTATTTATTTCACTTGACTTTACAAGCATTTATGAAAGTCAAGAAAAAGTATAGGTTATTATCTGGAAGTTAATTAATAATTAATTTAGTTGCACATTCCATTTTGATAGATTGCAGACTAAACAAAACATAGATGAAAAATGCGAGCGGAGCGAGCGCGCAATTTCAGCAGAAAAATGGTTTGATACGTAGATATTAAATGTAGATTTAATGAGACATAAAGTAAATAAAAACATTGTTTGACTATTTTAATAAGTGGTCCACCTGGGTTCTCGATCCAGCCCAGTCATGACCCCCATGACTACTCCCCCTGGATCCGCTCTTGGTGAGGCCTCTGTACTTCGCAGTGAAAAAAACCGTTAAATTAAGTGAGCCACATTATAAAATAATTTATGAGTATAACGAGTTTTATTGAAATTAAAATAGTCGAACTTTTCGGCCTCACAGATTTTTTTCAGGATTGTGTGTGTAGTAAAGTCTGGCCGCTATTTCACGTTCGATTTTCAGAACTGAATACCCATAAAATACCCACTCACTTCCATCGGACACGTGTTAAATAATAAAATTCATTATCATCTGCTTAGCTTTAGTCCAGAATTGTTTGAGGTCGGCAATTTAAGCCAGGATGATTGGCGAAACGAAAACAATTAGGTAGCTAGTATTTCTGCGAGGCCCCTCAGGCGCGAGGCCGTCGGTGGTCGACGACGTCGCCGACGCCTAGCGCCGCCACTGTTCATAGTCATACTACCTATAAAAGTATTCAGATCGATCATCTTTCAGTTTCAACTCATTTAGTTTTAGTTGTTATTCTCGGTTTACTTGAAATACATATGTAGGTGATATGTTTTAGATTTAGAGTGCTTGCAAAGATACGATTTTACCGCGCCCCCGGTTTCTCGCGCCCCCCCGATCCTCGCGCCCTAGGCTGCAGCCTAATTAGCCTAAGGGTTAATCCGGCCCTGAGTATAAACTACACTATACTGTTACCTTAGTCGCTGCCCATGTTACAACGAAGCCTCTATTTATTATTTATTAGATAGTAGGAATAAAATCAGCGACAAAATAACTGCTCAAATATTGACAGCTTATGTTTTCAAATATGTCAACAAAGTTGTCTTATCTCCGTGGCCGTATGTCGCGCAACACGTAAGGTGTGCAATGCATCGCGGGAGACAACTCAATTTAACGTGCACCCTCGAGACATGCACCCCACCCCCCGCGCCCCGCGCACCGCCCCGCGCACCCCTCCGCACTCCTCGCTTGATTAATATAAACAAAGTTTATTATACGAGGGATATACTTTCCTGGCGTCTGCAACTTGAAGCTGTCACACGTGTGACTACACCTTAAGTAGAAATGGGAGCAATTGCAGAATTACAGCGTTTTAATTAGCAGACGTCGACATCAATGTTTACTGTGTTTCATTTATTGAAAAGTTTCTAAGTATTGATAGATATTGTAAAAAAACTTTATAAAATGTAATCTAGTCATTCCTTATGCCTAGTTTATGTAAATAATATAACTATAAACTAAATGATGAAAGTAAAAGCTCTTGCATTCATTTAAAATATTCCACATAAGTACAAACACATTTAATGTAATTTTCACGGAAAATAATGAAACTCTCAGTAGTCGGGTCACGCGTAAATACAGAACTAATTTAGATAGTCCCCTCAGTGCGCCACTGCTGCGACACGTACACGCCACAGCCGCGCACAAGCTGCTGTGCATACTGTTTCACACTGCATACAGAAAAAACGGGACAAATGATCACAAACCTGAAAAGTATTAACAAGTCGGAATAACAACTAACGAAGAATATTTAATAAGCTAGGAACAACTTCATGTAAAAGATGAAAAAAATAAAAAGCCTAGTTGTTGAACATTCATAAAATTAAAACATCTTTTTATAATAAATGTTAACTTTCCTTGAAAACCTCGACGTTGTAACAAGAATAATTAAGAGTGCAGTACATCTGTCCGTTGTCGCTCAGCTGAACTAAACTAGACATATTTCAGTTCAGTTCACTACATAGCAAACAGTTTCAAATATTGTGAAAACTACCTTAACAATTTCAGGATTCAGAGCATCCAGTAAAAATCCATGAGTGCCGCAATTTGGATGGCGTCCACAAGTAAATTGGTTCCGAGCGAAGCCGGGCCGCAGCGCTAGCTACCAATAAATCTTAACTTAATGAATAGCGACTGGGTAAAAAGATTTTTAATAACACAACTATTTGAAAAATGTTGTAAGTACTTTAATTAATTGGGCAACGGAGAAACTTTGAGTGTATCAATATAACAAAGTAGATGCTTTGTACTTAGAGATAGGTATGTAACGAAGAGTTATTCCTTCTCATAATTTATTATCGTGTTGCTGTTTCTAAAAGCTATAAATCTCACATTTTCTTATTTAAGAGCATAATACGAAAATAAGTTGAACATTTTCCGCGCGCGACTTTTTAGTGAGTAGCGCTCTACGGCACTTAATTACGCTCCGAGCGAAGATTCAACCCTTGTACTCATCTTTATCCGCCGTGTGTGTGTGTGTGTGTGAGGGGAGGGAATTGATACGCCCTTACCATACGAGGGATGAATAAAAGAAACAACCTGTCGGGATTGCATTACCGCCATATTTAATACTCTCGCGGAGAATGAGCTCCATGTCGCGTGTCAGTTCAACCGTGAGCGATCTGTACCTATTACTTTATTGTTTTACGCCTTATTTATTCCTACGTCAAATGAGAATGTATTTGTTAGACGTTTCAACCTACCATTGACATTTAATGAAGTTTTCAGCTCATTCTCAGATCATACTCTCATTAGTGGTAAGTATATTCATTTGCTCGTATTTCCTAAGAGCGTAGGCTGTGAACCGGCATTCTTAAAAGGAAAACAGTTGTTCTGATAATAATCCTTAATCATCTTATATGACACCTACGAGTAGTGTAAGCAGGATTTATTCTTAGACCTAGGTACATAGACATACTAAACCCAAGATTCACAGTCTCGAATAAAAGTAACGCTCAAAAGTGTCCCCACCACTGTTTCTATCTCTTTCTATACGGTACAAGCATATGTTATTGCAAGTTCAACTTTACGCGAATTGCTTAAGGTCGTTATTACAACGCAGTGCCTAAAGCAATAAAATTTTACGACCGAATGTGGTCGGCTAGGACAAGGCATTGAGTGGAGACGAATATGACTTTATTTTTTTCATTATTAGTTCGTATTTTAAGTTTGTAGAAAATGTGTTTTAAACACATACATATACTTTTATTTTTGCATAAACATGTTTTTGGGCAGCCTATGGATATATAAAAAAAACAAATAGTAACTGTTATAATTCTTTATTTAAATATTTGGTTCAAAACGGTACCTAATGATTGATGAATGGTATTTATTTGGCAGGCTAAAGACAACTAATTTTGTTTAAATTAAAATACAACAAAATTAAGTGTCCATAGCAAATATAAAAATCCTGCTATGAAGTTACAATTTTAATACGACGAAGATCGCAGCTCTGATAATATAATTTTAAACGTCAAACAACAAACAATATTAATAATACTTTTATAACATTCTGAGAATACTGCCACCTGACCCACACTTTATATAATGTACAGACAACAGCAGGTCAACGTACACGACCCGTCAAATTTTACCAATCGATTATCGGATTAACCTTCCGCTATTGTGATAAGGTTGAAAATCTATTGCAGAATTTTGACAGATTGTGGTAACTTGATGTGCTGTTGTCTGTACGTAACGTAAATATAATTAATCAAATCAAAACCTACACTCAAAAAACTTATATATTATTTTACAAATTTATTAACAAAAAAAATAAACACAAATAAAAAAAATCGTCTCCACTAATATTAGAACAGGGTCGTTTTATAATGCGACGGAAATAAGAAGGTCACTGTAATGCGTCGTTCTAACACTGAACAAGCGGCCATTGAAGTGGCCGTATTATTCTGTGAGCGTTGTATTAATTTTTTGGAAAAATAAAATCAAAATCAAATAATGCTTGCTATAATTAGTCATAAAAACACAAAAACTAATCAATTAACCATTTTACTTACCGAAAATACGATACTCTCCTTTTTTAATCTTCTCGACGTGATATTTTAACAATTTCTCAAAGAACACTTCGGCATTTTTGACGACTGCTTACAGACGCGAGCGACGCAGACTATTTGAAATGAGCGCACAATTTAGAATGTTTGCGCTCATTTGTGCGGACGTTTTTTTGCACGTTGAGTGTTTATCTTGGATTTAGTATGT
>NWSH02000537.1:13875495-13887678 GCA_002382865.2 Heliothis virescens
TAGTAGTAAAGACCAGATTATGGAATAAAGTAACAATAGGACCATTCAAGTGAGTAATTTAGAATAAATGTATTCTCGGAAATGCAGTAAGTGAATGTCAGTAGTGTTGTTCTATGGAATTTGTGATACGGAACACGTGTCGCACTCAATCAGTAAATCAGTACTGTTATTTGCCGACAATTTTAGTAAAAAAATAATATGAAATCAATGCATAGTAAAGAAACAGCAACAAATACTATAATCCAGGTATTCCTGTACCTATTTCCCGTAGAGTGGGAGTTTTTTAGGTTAAAAGTAAATAATTATAGTACCCTGTACTTGGTAAGATGCATAAAAAATAAATCACTGACACTTAAGTACCTAAATACGAAGGTTAAAGATCCTCAAAATAGGCATTTTTATTTTGCCCAGAACTTTTAAACGGGGTCGTACGGGGACAAGGTGCTTGGCCATATGCCTTCACTAATGTCTGAAAAACAACCCCTGAAAGTTTCATCTTGACCGAACGGAACCGAAAGCTTTTATGACGAAAACAAGTTCCATTTCCATACATTGAAAATGAACAAACCCGTTTATTATCGTGTATGTATTTTTTAAAGTGTCTAGACCCATTAATTAATGTATGATTCGATGTCCCCAACAATCCTACATACTCAAAATCTACCAAAAAAAAACTTAATTTTTCAAAATTCCTACGAAAGGCGAGCGAATTTTATCGGCCACCGTGCGCCGCGGTACACACACTATACGATACTGTAAATAACAAAACGATATCCTGTAAGAAAAGTGATAGAATTTTTCTTCGTAATGGTTTAAACACATTGTAATAATGTCATGTTGACATTCGCGTTGGTGGCCGCCATTTATGAACAGCTCGCCAGTTTTGGCGGAACATTATTGCATATTTATAATATATCTTACGGAAACTTCCTGCTATGATGTGACGTGGAATGTGAAATGTAATTTCCCTGAAACACTGGCTTATGATCAAAACGTTCTTGCGTCTCAGTTAATGTAAATAGCCTTCAAAGCTTCATCACACTAAGCGTGTATGTTCGTCTTTACCACGCTAATCATGGGGCGCCATGGAACCCTTCGCAGTGAGTTATTTCACAGGGCATTTAATCAATTAAAATAATTGTGTGAAGTGTCCTGCGAATGAGCCGCGCTCCGGTGTCAGGCAACGCTTGAATTATTCAATATTACAAATGACATTAGCATCCACTGGAGCTCCCCCCCCCCACTCGGGGCCCAACGAGCGGTGTTACCACTCATTAACATTATTACACTAAATATATTTGTGCTAATGCTGTAATTGTTACTGAGAAGATATACTTCGCGCGCGGGCTAATGGGGAACTACTCTGTATTCTATGAGTTGCTCGTAATGTGTGACAAGACAGAAACTTAATGTTGATGTCTCATTTTAAAATGTCAGATTAGCTTTACAAAGCTGACATTTATTTCCGTAACCATGTAAAATTATTATTGAACTTATCTTTGAGCTGTTAAATAAACCGATAGAATACATTCCCACACATCTAGACTTCATTATAATAGCGGCGTAACAATAGTATGTTCGTGTTTTATCTCAGCTCACTCGTACCGAACTACTGTCGCCCTCTGGAGGTTCACTTCTAACAGATATATCGTTATCCAAAGTAATAATATTGGCATCGATATTCTACAAATGTCAAACAATAGCTATTCACATGAGAAATGTAAGTGTGTTTGTTTGTACTGAATCAGAGCGAATCTTCGTACATTAACCACAGTGATCAGTGACGTGTACAATACTCAGTGGCGTCACAATAGTTGCAGTAATACATGTAACCGCTGTGACTCGTGTGTACGTTGGTGTGTCGCGCGGTATAACAAGCCGAACTTAGCGAACTATTTTCACAGGTCATTTGGTTTATGAATAGGTTTGTGGGTGATGGTGTCAGGCGACGCGCGGTAACGTGAGCGAGCGATGCGCCGGGTGATGGATCGTCCATCGCCGGCAAACTGCCACTTTATTGGACATTAATCGTTCTGATGTAGCGATGGATACGTGATACTGCAATCCGGTGTCGAATTTTAGTTTCGTTTGTTCACTCATTTATGATGAGCTTACGGTGTTGGAGATCTTGTTATCAAACACTCTCATTGGTTATAAAAGTAGACTTATATTACATAGGATCTTTATTATGCTTTAATTAGCTATCAATCTGCTCCTATTGTAAACCATTTTATTAAGAGTGACATTTATTTAATCCTTTCTATGTACAAACGTGATCAATTCAAATATTCTGTTTGACTAAATTAATATGAATCATTTATTTTCAGCACGCATATTAGAATATTGGTGTGCGAGTCCATTAGATTAGTTCACATTTGGTGCGCTCGCCGTTCAATATAATTGATTCGGTAATTAAACGCCCGTAAATAGTTGATTGTTTGTTCCACAATGGGCGCGATGTAATCGGCCACTATTAATAACGCGGTACAATTAAAGCGCGTTTTGTGCCGGACGGGCGGCGCGGGCCCGGCGTCCAGCACTATCTGCCATCTGACTAACGAGCCGCCCTCGCCGTCCACCACGCTCTGACTGACAGTTTCTATTTACCACTACTTTCCTATGAAAATTATATTACAGCCGCGAACATAGAAACATTTCCGCAAAATTTAAATGATAACTTAAAAATCTTCATAGTTGAATCGTGAGTTAATTTGCATGTATTTATAATATAAAGTTCCACACCTACAAATATCCATTATAGTAAAAGGCTTGAGTATTCGGTGACAAGAGGAGCGATATCCCGCGAGTCACACGCGCCGCGTGTAATCACCCCCCGCGCGTGTATCCCGCGAGTTGGTTACACGTTACACGCCGATACCCACTGCCGTGTATGCCTGTCTAATGTATAATACCTAATATACAGGAATAATGTTAATCCGAATTTCTGGAACTCTTGCTTTTGTGTCATTTATACTTCAGTACACGAAAGCTTTTCAACATAATGCCAATTAATATCGACTGTCACCCCGCGATCATTGCTATACCACATTTATTATGCAACAAACAATAGGACTGAATATTAAACTAACAGTTTAATTCACAAACATATCACATTACAATAATAATCAATTAACATTTGCTTCCTCATCTGGGAATACCTACGCTGTAAACTACGTTAATAATTATATTCGATTTTGCATTCAAAGGTGCTACCTTTGAATGGTGCGAATATCAATCATCAACTTCCAACTCCAGGCTGCTATGTGAAAGTTTCTAAAACCCACAAAGTGAATTCGGCCCGACCCGGGAATCGAACCCGACACCTCGTGCACAGTAGTCGGCTATGCGACCACGAGGCGAGCGAATAACTCAATGTTAAATTGAATGTAAAAAAATATGATTATATTCTTATGTGACCGTGTTAATAACATGAACTATTTTAAAATATTGATATTTCGGTGAAAATGTCTCATTTAATTTACAATGTATTTAACTGCTTCACGAAGTGATCTCTTTAGTGACGGAAATATCTCGCCCAGCGCACGGCTGTTGCTGTTGATGCACTTTAACACACATTTGTTTCTACTTCACAGCACTCACTGTTCATGTGGGCATTCAGAAAGGGTTACACATGTCTACTTTGTAATGTGAATCTGTTTTATGGCTCTTTTCTGTGGAACGAGTTCTTAGTATCGGTACATCATAGGGTGTTGCGTTTGTGCGTAATCCTGCTTTATATAGACGCCAGCATATCAACTTACCACAATTTGACAAATTTCTTCAATAGATTATCAACCTTATGATAAACCCTTCTAAAGAAATTGGTTAAAGTTCGATTGATAAAATTTGACAGCTTCGGCTAGGTTGTGCAGCTAGAGGTGAGCACAAGTGACAGTCGTGGGCTCGCGATGCAGTTGGCCGCGTCGCGACACTAAGCCGCGTGTTACAGCGGCTCATCCCGCATTACAGCACGCCCACTGAGAACCGTTCCATGTATTACACGCTCATTGTATCACATTAATAGGATTTTGGTTAGTGGCGCTACTCCACGCTATTATGATATTTAAACGCACGCGGTCACGCCTTCAATGGCCCGCGAATGCGTGGCGAAGTATCGCAGAACATATTCACAGTTCAAATGACACTTTACATACTGTGAAAGTTGTAATAGTAATGTAACAGAATGTGTGACAGTGCAGCGGGTGAGTGTGCGCGGGGCAGCGTGTCTCCGGCGCGCAAGATGTCGCGCGACAACTTGGGCGCGACAACTGCACAACTGTTGCCAAAACTCACCAAACTTTATGTATGCTGCGCTTCACAACTATAAATACTGCCAAAACCCCTCCATTTGGAACATTTGGACCATTCCGCTCTATAATCTATTCCGCCATGTTTATTTTGAATTCAATTTGCGTATTTCTGTACTCCGTATAACGTCGGCTTGACATTGTTCATCGAATCGATATTCTGGAATAGCTCCTGGAAAGCATTTCAAATCCATTTATAACTTCATTATGAGCTCCGGTCTCCGTTCTATTATTTTTATTCACTTCTCGGCAGTTTCCCAGCAAGACGAATCCGTTTAAAGGCAAAGTAAAAGATCCATCTATCTAGACGAGCCGACTATTCCCATTTGCGAACGTGGAATACCTTTTTATTATTCTAAGAGCGTTTACCATCTCCAATAGCAGCGCTTATTTGATATTGATGTAAGAAGATAATGTATAATGTGTCGGCGGCGGCAGGTGAGCGTCACCGTGTGGCCGCGGCGTGGCCGACGCTCGTCGCTGGTGTACAAACAGTTATAGTAGCGCGGCGCTGACTGCTGCTGAATGAAGTTGCCGTGTCGAGCTGCTACACTGTTGCAGCGCAAACAGAAAAAACACTCGACAATGAAGTGGCGCAACATTGAGACCTCGCTAAACGAGTCATTATGTTGTAAAGCAGTTCCTCGCTAACTGAGCGCCGCTACTGTTCAACCTTACATTTTAATATGACTTTATTTTAATTACTTGCAGCTTTATTATTTCCTCAATGAGGAGCAGTCACTTTTATGTAAGGATATTTTGTTTTAGTTTTTGTAACGATGGTGGCATTATCTATGTTTTTAGCCCGGTCAAATTTCTGATTCTTTTGTTGTTCCAGCACTTTATTCCAAAACTGGAAACTCCAAAATGACACCGCGCGTTCCGTAATATATTGTCTTCAAATTAATTAGGCAGGTAATTATTATGTAAGACTATTCGTAGAAAAACTCGTGAAAGTGAACTACGCGATAGAAACCACCACTGCAGGACATCAGCGTGTTCAGTGATCCAGCGAACTCTGTCACGGTCACAATGTATACAGCAGAGTGTTCCAATAATATTATCGCGCGCGGCAAGTCACGTCTCGCCACTTTACCCGCGCGAGAGGGGGGGGGAGGGGGCATGAGTGCCTCCTTCACAACTTTGACAAAGAGTGTCAAGCACTCAGCTGTCAAAATTAAGAAGCGCGGCAGGTGGCTTCTGCAAATAATTAGGGTGCACTCGATTGGCCCTCGGGAGGCTCGCGAGGTGCGCGCCCTTGTTTAACTGTCGACTCTCATTGTTATCTTGTCGCGTTTGTTTTAAAATTATTCATCTTTAACACGAGGACAATTTGCTCCTTGTTACGGTTATTAAGAGGCGACACAAAATTTAATTTTGTTCTTCTTGATTACATTTGCAGATTCTTATTTATATTCGTTTGAGTCAACGTACGCAGTATTTTATTTCAGTCTCTATGTAAAATCTGAATCCTTATAAATATTAAATTGACCGAAATAAAACATGAAAAGGAAGGAAATCGCGCGGAGGGCGAAGTTAAACAATGTTAACTAAGCGTTAACAACGAGTCGCGATACAAGGAGCTCCGCGCGGAGTGCCGCCGGCCCCGGGCGGTACACCGCCGCCGCGACACTGTCGTGTTACGTCATAAGCACATTACATTAGCATAGTATTACTTCCTACCTGAGTGGGTATTCCTTAAACACGTACAATCAGTTGTGTTCTCTTGTAAAGACCACCGATACCTAATGACTGTCGTTCAACTCTGAATTACTCTATGTCTGCATCAAGTCGTGAAAGTTGAACAATATCATCGGCAGTCCAGAAGTTACTCAAAGCGTCTAGATCGGCGATGTTTAATCCGTCTCTCTGAAATAACCTAACAATTTACATTTAAGTCAAACATTTTACAAAGTTCTGTGAGGGCGAAAAGCCTAATCTTGATTGTTGAGGCGTTCATTACAGTACTCATTAATATTAGAGGACGGGTAGCCTCTGCGGGACTCGCGGGGGAGCGGGGGAGGCGGGCAGGGGGGAGGGGCCAATAAACATCTGTTACAAGTTCTCTCGTGTGAGCATTGTGTTTAAAGTCTCCGGCACCACGGTTACGGTAAAACTCGCGAAAACTCTCAACACGCCATTATACCCACAATTATACATTTGTCATGAGTAGCGCACAAAGGAGTCCGTGTCATTTTCATTATGTTTAATGCTCTTCACTGGAACTTAGCCGATCATCCTCAGCAAATGTGTAAAATTTAAAATTTATTATAAATATTTAATGTTGTAAGATTCTTCAAATCTAACAGACAGACATGTGTTGCTGGGGAGTTTGTTGCGCCACTTCTTCTTCCCAGCAAAAACACATAGGAAGTGGTGAAGGGCGGGCGTTTTTGGGGCTGTCTTATGTAATTTTGACGTTCGAAAAGTGCTGTTTTCAGCCTACTTTGAATAAATGCTTTTTGATTGATTGATTGATTGAGACATGACAGCTTATTATAGCTGAACAAACTACAGATTATAATAAGCAATTAATTGAATACATACTTATACGTTTAAGTACATAAGTAAAAGCGCAAATCAGCGTCAAATATCATATTAGTGCGATTTTCCTCAACGTGGAGCGAGTCGCGCACGAGATGAGCGCGAGTGCCATTGTGTCGCCACTCCAACCTTCTCAGCTTCATTATTCAGCCATCACTGAACCAGAATTGTACATGGTGTGTGTGTGTGTGTGCGAGTATTTTTAGTCCGAGTAGGTATCTTCGATTAAAATCCAATTGAGCTATATTTGTCGATTTTTGTTTTGTTTCCATGACGTCGTGATCCCTTCTGCCAACGCAATGTACTTCAGGCAAACAATATCGACCACACGGTTACCAACGTCACAGCTTTAATAACATTGTTTCACCATTCCACTCTGACACAACAACCTACATTAAATGGTATATTTAAGGAGCGCAATTAAAAATAAAGAACGTCAAGATAAAACTCGTGATTAAATTACTTCACAAAAGAAGAAAGTTGCTAAACAAAAACGTAAATGGCGAAAATATAATGAAGTCGCCATTAATTCCACAATCTCACGAACTTCTCACAGTAAACACTTTCTAACTAAACCTAAATGAATATAACTTTCAGTAATAAAAAGTAAAGAGTCCGACACTGATGTATGTACACGGTAAGCGATCCGACACCTGAACAGTACTGAACACTGAGCACAAACTGCTGACGCCGTGTGTCTCGTGTGTAACACATACTGTGGCAAAAACTTTAGCCTTGTTCATTAAAATATTAATAGCGTGCCGAGACCGCGAGCCCACCGGTTAGCACGCCACGCCACGCCACGCCACGCCACGCCACGCCACGGCCACGCCACCGCCACGTCGCGTGACCTGTAATGAGTGCATTATGTCAAGCCGAATCACAAGCCTCACGTGTCCACAGACTACATAAATTGGCTCGTTTTGTTCCACCGCTAACCAGTTAGGTGAAAATTGTTTAAGAATTTAATTTGCACCACACTTTGTGTAGCATGCGATGGTTTTATTGGATTTTGTTCATTCATCGGTAGACCGACATGAGTGAACTTTATCAATCGTATTTATTTGTACTGGCTGAGAATGTAAATAGGTATAGCTTCACGGGTTGAAAATGAACTAAGTATTATATGTAGAATTCAGTGTATTTAACGATATTGCTGAGTGCTGAGACCGCCCCCACTGTCGCCACGATTGTTTGTTACCGTTGATCACGTTACAAGCGTCAAGGACAAACAAATATAACGTTACTATAGTAATCACCACCCGACCTCAGTCACTATGTAGCCTGTAAATAAATTATGTTAATTATATACTTGTGAGTCTCGTGACATCCAATTGACTCGTTCAGGAACAACGCGTACAGTTTATTGTGATTGTAAACCAACTAAACAGAACTTGTTGGAGTCTTACTATTGTCATAGGTATTTGACATTCAAAGTATAAATAGAGTGTTCTCATTATTCTTTTGTTTTTCAACAGAAGAGAAGAGAGAGTAGAACACAAAATATAATACTTACAGTAAAATGGAAATCTTGTTTTATGATTTTGTTGAAAACATTTTTCCGTGGCCGTACACAAGTTAGAAGTTTTCACATTTCATCCCAGGCTAATTAATAATTAAAAGTCAATCAACATGATTTTTGTTCACGTTATTATAATATTCACCAAACAGAACGTTAACAAAGAAATTATAACAATTTATGAAAAGCTTTTGTATGAAATTGAAATGAGTTGAAAAGAGCAATAATGAGCTAAGAGTTGTATGAAAGGTAGAACAATGCGTGGCGGGTACCCCCTGTGGTCGCATGATACCCTGGTACATGACGAACTGTCGCCACGTACAAATATTATTCATTTAGTACAGCTACAGCGTTAGCATATTCAATTCGTCATGAGATGATGAAGTTATTACACTACAAAGTGAATTTGTGGTCAGCGCGTGTTTATAATGTAAGCCTATGTATGTATGTACTCTGTTATTCTATGTGTGTGGTTTCTACAAATTAGTATCGCATAACATATTGCAATATACCTATGTATAATAATTGACTATGGTGACGTGTGTTACTATGATCTCAATGCGGACTTGCTCAACAAACTTGATCGACTTATTAACAATTGCATAAGATTTGTCTATAACTTGCGGAAGTACGATCATGTTTCCGAGTATAGGATGCTATTGAAATGGATGCCTATTCGCTATAAAAGATCGCTGCGTGCTTTGATGACCCTTTACTCTCTTCTTAACTCTCCAAATGCCCCTTCGTATCTTACTCCCCATTTTCAGTACCGTTGCTCCGGTCATTCTAAAAATCTCCGCTCTTCTCACAATCTTCTTCTCCACTGTCCTTCTCATAGTTCTGACATTGTTCACTCTTCTTTTCACATCCAGTCTATTCTTTTGTGGAATGTGCTGCCCTTAGAGATCAGGAAGGCTACCAGTAGGCAATCATTTAAAAATGCTGTGCGAAAGTTTTTANGACATGACAGCTTATTATAGCTGAACAAACTACAGATTATAATAAGCAATTAATTGAATACATACTTATACGTTTAAGTACATAAGTAAAAGCGCAAATCAGCGTCAAATATCATATTAGTGCGATTTTCCTCAACGTGGAGCGAGTCGCGCACGAGATGAGCGCGAGTGCCATTGTGTCGCCACTCCAACCTTCTCAGCTTCATTATTCAGCCATCACTGAACCAGAATTGTACATGGTGTGTGTGTGTGTGTGCGAGTATTTTTAGTCCGAGTAGGTATCTTCGATTAAAATCCAATTGAGCTATATTTGTCGATTTTTGTTTTGTTTCCATGACGTCGTGATCCCTTCTGCCAACGCAATGTACTTCAGGCAAACAATATCGACCACACGGTTACCAACGTCACAGCTTTAATAACATTGTTTCACCATTCCACTCTGACACAACAACCTACATTAAATGGTATATTTAAGGAGCGCAATTAAAAATAAAGAACGTCAAGATAAAACTCGTGATTAAATTACTTCACAAAAGAAGAAAGTTGCTAAACAAAAACGTAAATGGCGAAAATATAATGAAGTCGCCATTAATTCCACAATCTCACGAACTTCTCACAGTAAACACTTTCTAACTAAACCTAAATGAATATAACTTTCAGTAATAAAAAGTAAAGAGTCCGACACTGATGTATGTACACGGTAAGCGATCCGACACCTGAACAGTACTGAACACTGAGCACAAACTGCTGACGCCGTGTGTCTCGTGTGTAACACATACTGTGGCAAAAACTTTAGCCTTGTTCATTAAAATATTAATAGCGTGCCGAGACCGCGAGCCCACCGGTTAGCACGCCACGCCACGCCACGCCACGCCACGCCACGCCACGGCCACGCCACCGCCACGTCGCGTGACCTGTAATGAGTGCATTATGTCAAGCCGAATCACAAGCCTCACGTGTCCACAGACTACATAAATTGGCTCGTTTTGTTCCACCGCTAACCAGTTAGGTGAAAATTGTTTAAGAATTTAATTTGCACCACACTTTGTGTAGCATGCGATGGTTTTATTGGATTTTGTTCATTCATCGGTAGACCGACATGAGTGAACTTTATCAATCGTATTTATTTGTACTGGCTGAGAATGTAAATAGGTATAGCTTCACGGGTTGAAAATGAACTAAGTATTATATGTAGAATTCAGTGTATTTAACGATATTGCTGAGTGCTGAGACCGCCCCCACTGTCGCCACGATTGTTTGTTACCGTTGATCACGTTACAAGCGTCAAGGACAAACAAATATAACGTTACTATAGTAATCACCACCCGACCTCAGTCACTATGTAGCCTGTAAATAAATTATGTTAATTATATACTTGTGAGTCTCGTGACATCCAATTGACTCGTTCAGGAACAACGCGTACAGTTTATTGTGATTGTAAACCAACTAAACAGAACTTGTTGGAGTCTTACTATTGTCATAGGTATTTGACATTCAAAGTATAAATAGAGTGTTCTCATTATTCTTTTGTTTTTCAACAGAAGAGAAGAGAGAGTAGAACACAAAATATAATACTTACAGTAAAATGGAAATCTTGTTTTATGATTTTGTTGAAAACATTTTTCCGTGGCCGTACACAAGTTAGAAGTTTTCACATTTCATCCCAGGCTAATTAATAATTAAAAGTCAATCAACATGATTTTTGTTCACGTTATTATAATATTCACCAAACAGAACGTTAACAAAGAAATTATAACAATTTATGAAAAGCTTTTGTATGAAATTGAAATGAGTTGAAAAGAGCAATAATGAGCTAAGAGTTGTATGAAAGGTAGAACAATGCGTGGCGGGTACCCCCTGTGGTCGCATGATACCCTGGTACATGACGAACTGTCGCCACGTACAAATATTATTCATTTAGTACAGCTACAGCGTTAGCATATTCAATTCGTCATGAGATGATGAAGTTATTACACTACAAAGTGAATTTGTGGTCAGCGCGTGTTTATAATGTAAGCCTATGTATGTATGTACTCTGTTATTCTATGTGTGTGGTTTCTACAAATTAGTATCGCATAACATATTGCAATATACCTATGTATAATAATTGACTATGGTGACGTGTGTTACTATGATCTCAATGCGGACTTGCTCAACAAACTTGATCGACTTATTAACAATTGCATAAGATTTGTCTATAACTTGCGGAAGTACGATCATGTTTCCGAGTATAGGATGCTATTGAAATGGATGCCTATTCGCTATAAAAGATCGCTGCGTGCTTTGATGACCCTTTACTCTCTTCTTAACTCTCCAAATGCCCCTTCGTATCTTACTCCCCATTTTCAGTACCGTTGCTCCGGTCATTCTAAAAATCTCCGCTCTTCTCACAATCTTCTTCTCCACTGTCCTTCTCATAGTTCTGACATTGTTCACTCTTCTTTTCACATCCAGTCTATTCTTTTGTGGAATGTGCTGCCCTTAGAGATCAGGAAGGCTACCAGTAGGCAATCATTTAAAAATGCTGTGCGAAAGTTTTTATTTAAGAAATTGTTGGCGGAATCATCATTATAATATTTTACAGTGATATATATTTATATGTATATATTTCCATGTATATATTTAATTATATAATTTTGTTAAATATGTGGATTAATATTTATGTATGTATTATTTAATAGTTAGTAGTTGGTTCTATCCTTCCCTAGTGGTTTTATGTTTTATTAGTAATTAATGCACCTACCATGGTATCTCTGCATCACCTTAAGGTTGACTGGAAAGAATGCCTATGGCATTAAGTCCGCCTTTGTACATGTTTCATGTTGCATAAAGTTAAATAAATAAATAAATAAAT
>NWSH02000537.1:13922931-13944811 GCA_002382865.2 Heliothis virescens
AGACAGACAGACAGACAGACAGACAGACAGACAGACTACGAAGTCTTAGTAATAGGGTTCCGTTTTTACCCTTTGGGTACGGAACCCTAAAAAAATACGGTCGAATTGAGAACCTCCTCCTTTTTGGGAAGTCGGTTAAAAATAATGTGCCAGTTTTATGTCGAAGTGATTGAAATGTCCTGAATGTTGGACATTTCACAGCTAACCATAATTCATACAACAGGTATTTAAGCTCATAAACACTAACAAACTGCACTAGTCGTGACACGCGACTCTTCCACCTGACGTACAAAATACCTTTATTGAAGTAAGTTAGCATTGTTACGTGGAGCGAGTAAAAACACAATAAATTCTGAATACTTATCGCGCAGAAAGTCGGTGAAACAATTACTTGGCGGCGGAAGGCGAAACTCGCGCCTCTAATATAAAGTTTATGATCTTCCGTCCTTCAGTACTGTTGCCGACTGACAGTACACACACACACGCAGCCAGTAACTGGCGATGTCCAACATGAGCTTGTGTGTGTGTACCTAATATATTGATCTAAACTAAAATAACTTCTCGAAACAGTTGAACAGTTTAATGAAACGCTCGGTCACTCAGTCACTTAATAAGCTTGTTCTAAAAATATTTACACAGTGCTTCATGACAGTTTGAAAATGTTAATGTCACTTGATCAGTCATAATTTGAATCAGTATAGGTATTGAGAGTTGTTCTCGCAGAGTACCTACTCGAGTAATTGGTAACATTAGTACATAATTAGCAGGTACGCTAGTGATGAGTGCTCCCGCAACACTAATTCGTCACCAGAGTCCCCCCCTCCACCGCCCTCCACCGCCCGCACACAGCTGCGGTTATGAGTTCACACTTGTTCACCACGCAGTTATGTAAATCATATTCTGTTAGTACAAGTATATATATTATAGCCATACGAGTCTAAAGTAAATATTTTTCTACCAAAGTATCCCCAAATGGCATCCTTCTGTCTCTTAAATCTTGGAAATATATGTATTTGCAGAGACACGATTCACGAAAAACATTATGAGAGCAAAAGTAAATAATGTTCATCAACATAAATACATATGTACATACAGTCCGTTGGGATCATATTAAACTCACGAATTTGTACGAAATATATTTGTTGGCGTGTTGCACAAAGAACTTCAAGCGAATTATTTTCCACACGAACATAAAGTGTAAAACATAAAGTATGAGACTTGCGAACATCATTATAAGTAATGATATTTACACTAAGATTGAGGCTTCATCTTTGTCATATCAATAAAACTTATTCTAAATCCCAAAATGTTAATCATTTCATCCCTTTTCACTTTCAAAAACACTGAAAACCTTTTCAACAAAATTTCATTGATCGTTGCATTAAGATTAATCGGAAGCACTCAAATGATAACTTACTGATGATAGGATAGTCGGTATTGTGTCATTCCCCATTAACATTTGGTGGCTAATATCAGTTTTGTGACGTCACTAGCGCTAGGCGGACGCCGGGACGCGTCCCTACGTCACACTCGAGGCTTAATTGCTGATGAATAATATTGTAATTCAGTTGCGCGCGCCTCCCTGATGACTTGTGGCGCGATGCACTAATCGCGCGGTGGCAACCTGGTCAACGTGTCACACCTCAAACATAATGTCAGCTGCTTTATTAGGTTGTTGGTATTCAAGATCCCGTACACGAAGTATCAAAGCCCCTCGTATCCATGTAAACTTAAAAGATTCTGTTACATATCTGCTACCCGCGGAGTGTCCAACATAGTGATGTTGGACACTCCGCGGGTAGCAGATCACACATCGTTTACCAAACAATCTTGTGAAAGAAAAGGTTAATTCTCTCGTAATTTGTGATATCTAGGAAAATTGTGTTGAAACGTTTCTAACGTTTTTATAATGCAAACATTACGGAGAGCAGTATTACGTACATTTCTTATTTATTCCGAGGTAAAAAAGTATAACTCATATCTAGATGGTAATTTGTTTGTCAGTCCATCACGTTTGTATCTTTTCCATTATTCGCACGCACAATACACACAAAAGAGTATTAATTTTCAATTTTGGCATAACATGACAAGATACTCATTGTGCGCCGTAAAGTACTTTATTTTATTATTGTTACATGCTCGTATATAATTATAATAATAGACTCGAAAAAATACATTCGGAAACAAATTGGGATTCGTCGGCCGCTGGCTTTAATTGGAGAAATGGTATTTATGGTCGCTCAAAAAGTTTTATTAATTTTGTAGGGATTTATTTTGAAAGAATATTTAGTATCACATTGCCGATATTCTGTAACCTCTCATGAAGTGTTTTTGAGTAATACATGATTTTAAAACACTGTCTATTTTATTATTGAATGGTTTCCCAGCACCAAGGACCTATCACACTTTTTGTTGTACACGTATATAAATTACCTGATTATCATTAAATAGTCGTGTGCAGTGAGGCGCGTGCCGCTGCGGTGCGCGTGCGGCGCGGCACAAAGTAGACGTGAATGAGCGCGTAATCGCCGCCATCCATCAGCCGACTGCGGCGGAAACCGCGCCTAACGCGCCGCGCACACGCGACCTGTCTGCAACACACACACACACACACACGTGTTGCACACTGATCAGTTACGAGTTGTCAACTGATACGAAATAATTACATATATTACGCGCATGTTAGCTACCAATATTACTATTGATTTAGACTGGCAATTGCTAATAGTCCGGTCAAAATAGGTAAGTAAAATAGATAAGGTTACATTAATTCGCACCTTGCTAAAAATTGGCATGAATGTTGGGAGCCCTATTACACACAATTTCTCAATTATCCACATCAATCCGAAGTGTGGAAAAAAAGTTATTCAAGGTCAAAGGTTGCAAAAATCGTTTTTTTGAGTTTTCCAGCTAAACAGTAAGTTTTATAATAAAAATAGGTGACACAAAATTATTTATTATGAAATTATCTATACAAATTGTGTTTACACTTTTTTCCTAAGAATCATTATTTCGGAGATACATGCGATGCAAAATGTTGCAACGCAACCTTGAATAACTTTTTTTCCACACTTCGGATTGATGTGGATAATTGACAAATTGTGTATAATAGGGCTCCCAACATTCATGCCAATTTTTAGCAAGGTGCGAATTAATGTAACCTTACCCCTATTTTTGATGCTAACTTGACCGGACTATAATGCTGAGTAGCGACTTGAATCTTCGTCTCATTATCGTAATCCAATTATTGGGAATTGAATGCTATAAAGCGGTGCCTGACGCATTTCTTGTAGTTAATGAAGCAGCTCAGCTACATAAACTTTGTGTAGTACAGCTCAATAGTATCCCGTATAACTACTGACGTCGATGCCTGCCGAGGTTACATCACTGTCACTTTCTCGAGCTTAAGAAACAGAACTATGATACACAGCACAAGAGCTGACCAGGCGTCCGGCGCAGGATTTCTCTGAATATAAGCTGAGCATCACTCATTGTAATTACTTGTAAAAACTGTGCCAAGTTTGAGCGACGCTTCAAACAAGTGTTTGAACTTAATAGCGCGAAGTAATTTGTGAGTGTTCTCCGAGAGATTATTAAATTATTAATTTTCCATCAAATTTTAATCCTACATTGTTTCTCAGATTTTGTAGAACTAATTAACACGCTATGAGATGAGGGAAGATTAAAACTGTCCATCGCGTGTTCCTACCGCAAGTACCCACAGGCGAGGCGGGGGTACAGCTGTACTGCTAGTGCACGTCAACTACTCCGAGTCTATATAAAATGCGACACATGATTAGAATCTGTATTCCAAGCTATTTCTACCCCCAGAATGTTAATATTTCAGTAATATGTCAGAAAGTCCTAAAGAAATAATGAAGTAATTAGAAAGCCTACATTCCTTAAGCTACAAGAATGAAAGTTCGAGACTCAATAATGTGGAATATTGGCGGAGCGTGAACTTGACGTGCCCCAATGATTACTTAAAATTAAATTAATTAGTTAGTCTCACTGGGACGCTCCGCCCGGGACGGCTCGCGATGTCACAATACGACTGGGTTGCCTCCTAGACATCCACGTGTGTGATTCACGGTATTATATCTTCTTTGTAGTAAGTTGTGAAAGTCAAACTCTATTTTATACCCTTATTAGAACATTAGTAAGCGACAGTGTCATTCTTTATACTAAGATAAATATGTGTAACATTGTTCCCAGCGAGGCACGCCAACAGATTTAATTAAATCGAAACGAGTTTACGAACATTTCCATGTTCATTGTTCAACTTGTAATTATAGGACATTTGAAACAAGCCGCGACCCGCGACCGCGCCCGGGTACGACTCAAACATTCAAATGTAAATTTAAATAAATGCCAAATGGGCCGAACACTTGGCTCACATTCAATCGCAACTTACCGAAATGACCCGTTGTTCCACTAACTACGTTACCGGCACCAACTATTATTAACAAATGGCTAGAATTTGCAAACACACGAAAACCCCATTAAGTAACGTTCACATAGAGTGCCTCGTTGCCTCGCGAGGCAGCAAGCGCGAGGCGCCCCACAACACGCGCTTATTCAGTACTTCTACTTTTGGGAAATTCACTAATATGTCACATAACCCGAGCTATCTGACGTCGGCACAATCGTGCATTTTCTTTGCATTTATCTCTATCAATTTTTAAAAAAGCTTGTTTTAGAAATATACTTCAATAAAAGTTGTTATAAATTCATATCAATACTGTGTTACTTAGGGCAGCTAGTATTCTGCGCAAGTTACTGCGTTGTGGTTCGCGACCGGTACTACCTTACGAGCCACACGCACGCCACATGGCGGGCCCCATAGGCCCCACGGGCCCCACCGTGCCCCCTAGCGGGCCCCGGGAACGTTTTCTACGAATTACATCACTATAGTGCTTGTGGCTTGTAATACGTAGTTCAGTTTGTCGTCTTGTGGATTCCAACCAGTCTAACAATGAAATGGTTACATTACACGTGAGGCACAGATGTCGACACTATTACTTCGTATAAACGTGAATAAGCCATCGTTGTATAGTGTTCATGTGAAAGTGTCGCTTTTAGGACTCTCTAACGGGTGGTGAGGGAGGTTTATTCGTTAGATATAATCCAGATAAAGAACGTAGTTAGCAGCAACGTAGTGTCTTCTTTAACAGTAGATATAACAGTGCATAGTTATGTGTCACTGTTGTACCGGTCTAACAAATTATATATTATGAGCTTTTTAGACTGTCACGAAATTAATCCATTTATTGCACAGAAGGCTTAGTAGCGGTTTCGCCCTAATTTTGCTCGCCCGAATCGGGCGAATGAACTATTTTCGATTTTGAATATTTTTTAGGGCCGGATTCGCCCGAGACAAATTTAATAGCGGGCGAATCTGGTTAAGTCAAATTTAGTAATGGGTTATTCGCCCAAATACTATTATACCTCAGAAAAAATAAGTAGTACAATCGAGCGCACCATGTACAAATATTTTTAAAGAGGATTTACTTAGGCACATGTGTTATTCGAAAATAGTAACCTACTAGATAATATGCACAATCACTTTTGTTTCTAAATACGTTTCGGATCTTTCATTTTTGTAAGTCGCGTAACGCGCGCCAGACCAAACAACTTTTGCTAGGACGTCATTCCTATATGTGTTATGGTGTAGCTGAGCTCTTGGTGTTACACATCAGGTATTCCAGATCTTTAAATTTATTCTCTTAGCAGAAAATGCTCATCACGTTGAACAATTTTTACTATAGTACCATTTTTATATCTCTTATAGCTGATCTGTTGCGGTTCTTCATCAGGTGCTCAAGTTTCCAAGATAAATTATAGCCCTTAGTACCTATACAACAAGTAAGGATCATTCCAATCCGTCCAGTAGTTCTGACGATTATCGTGTACAAACAAACACTTAAAAAACATATTACTTCCATACAAAGTACCAACTTTAGCTTTACACCCCTAGGGCAGATTTACGTAACATCCGTTCTTAGATAATGTCTACACTCTATAACTGACCTATCTGCAAAATTTCATGTCTCTTACTTCAAAAATCATTAGACTTCCAGACAAATTACCAAACCTTTGGGTAAAAAACGGGTTTGGTAATTTGTGGTGGAATTTCCAAAAACGTTTCGATATTAGTATTTTAACACCCTGTAAAGAACCTACCTGGCATATTTCAAGTTGGTAGGTGTTATAGTTTCTGGGATTTCGTGATTAATCAGTTAGCTTTCATATTACCGCGGTTTTACTCGCGTCCCGTAGGAACAACTTGCCGCATCCGGATTAAATATAGCCTATGTTACCCGCGGATAGTGTAACTTTCTAACAGTGAAAGAATTTTTCTAATCAGTTCAGCCGTTTTTGATTCCATCGTGAACAGAGAAGCCGATAAAAATGTTAAAAACGATTGTTTTGGCTTCAGTAGCATACAAATGCATAACACTTATTTTTTCAATGTAAAGACACAGCCCTTTTTACGATTTTTTTATATGTAAAGATAGATGAAGGAATAACCAGATTCACCAACAGTTTTTTTTTTATTGTTAGTAACAATTGTGTACGCAGCTGTACTTTTTTATAAAATTTCACATTTTATTATTAGATAAAGGCTTATTTTTTTGAGGTACAGTAGTTTTTGGGCGAATAGTACATTACTGAATTTTACTTAACCTGATTCGCCCGCCATAAAATTTGTCTCGGGCGAAACCGGCCCTAGAAAATATTCAAAATCGAAAATAGTTCATTCGCCCGATCCGGGCGAACGAAATTAGGGCGAAACCGCTACTAAGCCGCACAGAAAGGATTTACTTTAAAATTGATATTTCATCGGCTTGTGAGCATACCAACATGTTATGTAGCGCTCTCACTCACTGAAACGTTGAATATAATCAGTGTCAGCACAGAATGTGACGAATACAGTAACAGACGAACATATTTACTGTCTGACATATCAGAACAATACCGTCTGACCTCTACACAAGTAAGGTAGCATTCCGAATTAAAACCTCGCGCCGTCGGTAGCGGGAGGCACTTTGTTTGCGAGCTGTGTGTGTGTGTGTATCTTCAGGAAAATGGAACACACACATACGCAGATCTAAGGATATGTATTCGTGTGATGGTCTCCTCGCAATGGTCGCGAACTGTTGCCTTCGGCGCTCTTGGCGCTCTTCACGCCCGCCGCTCAGCCGCTCTATGAGCAACAGCGGTATTTGGCTTGTAGCACCTATTTTAGGTAATTGCGGAATAAAAAGTTTTCGGTTTGTGTGCGGTGGCAGTGCGTCAGCAGTGCGGCGGCGGTGCGGCGGCGCGAGAGGCGGCCGCGGCGGGACGGCGCGCTTTGTTCGTGGCTGCCCGGGGGCGCGCATTGTTTCTAATTAATCACGAGCTCTGGTCGACTCTACATTGTGTTTCTTTTCTATTATGTGTGTGCGTGTGTGCGTGTGTTACGTCTGAGCTGTAAGATTGTGTGGCCGCGGATATTGAGCTTCGTTATTGTTTGTACCTCTCTGCGCTGATTGCCGGCGGCCGGCGCACCACCTCGCATTCGACTTCATACCGAGAATGATACCGTTCGGTCGTGTATTGCAAAATCTATGAAATGATAAATAACTTGGCTTATTTACACACTTATGTAATAATAAATAGCACGTCACAAATTTGAGCAATTTGTTTGTGTACACTTTCAAGATGTTATTCGGTTGGTTTATTCCTATAAACAAGCAATCATAATCTCATATTTATTTGGATACAAATTACTTTAGACGAATATTTTGGGGAACTTTCATCTCGTTATCTTGTTGGAAGCCTGTTCAGATGTTGACCCTTTGAGCATTGAACGGAAACAACAACATCGTGTACCTATACATAACGTCCTACAATAACATAAACAATAACCGTATCACCTACTTGATATCTATCTTTCCATTAATTAATACGCCTCGAGATTAGTTGGTAAAGCGTCACACTTTGAAATACTTAACTTTAAGATCTTACCTAAAAGTCTTTCTATCACATAAACTGAAGTAAGAGTGAATAAAATATAGTGATGTATGAGATGACGTTTGATTCGCGATGATACTTTTATAAAACGTTAGTTCCGCAAAATGTTTTGGGAATCTAAAATCTACAGTTAAATAGGTTTTAAAACTGCATGCCATAACGACCTCTGCCATTAAGTAGTTAAAGTTAACTGCATGCAAGTACGGCCGCGTCGCGCTAATCGCGTCCGTTTATAGTGCCGGTCTTAATCCGGACATTACTCGGACCGGCCGGACATTACCAGATAACGTCACTTTACGAACATTGTCCATTCCGCACCTCAGCCGGCTTAACTCGCACTTAGCCATTAAAAGTAGTCACCTGAGTCGCCGCCTCACTTCCCTTCTACTTACTAGTTCAGAACTGTCCGGCGCACTGCCACGCGAATGTAGAACTTGCGACATTGCACGAAACTACATCGACGTGTTGGAGGCGATGTGCATATCCGCTAATTATTTTGAATTTAACCGCGTACGGTTACTGTGCGGTACAACTTTAAAGTCTATTGCTTTTACAATAAAGTGCATTGTCGTATAACTAGCGGTATCCGTTATCAAACGGCGGTGTTTCAGTAATGCGCCAGTATCTGTGGCGCGTGATGGAGCACCGATAGCGACGGTTATAGCGCTGTATCGCGTCGTATCGCACCGTATCGCGTGTCGTGCGCCGGACGACTGCACTCGATAGCAAACGCTTTCCCACGTTAGACACAAACTGTTCCCATCGCCGAGCTAGAGGAACAAAATTATAGACCCTTGCTCTACCACATGCAGACATCGTCTCATAGTTTACACCAAACGCACATAATGAATTCATACCCAGTTACAATTAAATTATTATGATTCTTCATTAACAATTGCTGATGGTGAGGGCTATGCCGAATGTCCACAAAAAAATTCAAGTCAACGAAGTAAGGGCACTGGAAGGTGTGACGTCACCTCGCAGTTTCCGCGACGCACTCGATCATCCGTCAAGAGGGTGTCACCTGCACACACTTCGCCCCGCGCCCCCTCGCCCCGCACCCCGCACCCCGCAACCCTCGGCCTGCACTCAGAAGAACTGCGAGTAATGGATGACTTCCTCGTGAGTCAGCACTGAGATCGCTCCAGGTCAGCAGGGCGACTCCAGACTGATGACGTCAGATCGCTCAATAACTTCTCTATTTAATCTACAGCACCACTGACATCATATTTAGGCACCGAATCATAGTTAAATATATTTTTTAAGTCCAAGTGATGATCTGTACGTACACACACACGAGCTCAGTTCTGTATCGTGTGACACACACACGTGTAATTCGCGTCAGTTTTCCTCCTCACTTCAATTGGCATTAGCATCGTCATCGTCCGTCACATCCCAATAATATCATTACGAGTGTTGTGTTGCCGGTGCGGGGCGGTGGGGGCACGGGGTGCGGGGCGCGGTGCGCGGGGGTGGGAGGTGCGTACAGACAGAAGTACGCTCCTGCGAGACGTCTGATGTTATTTGTTGATCTGTTGACGGAAGGATGTTTTATGCTCGGTTCCTGTTTACGACCTCCTTTCTGTTATTATTCAATGCTTATTAGCTGATAGTAAAGTTTTATGGCGACTGTAAATAAAGTACGAATTGGAAAGCATCCGACGTCGGGAGTCATCATGAGGCTCATATCAGGAGGTGGCACAACAGATGGAATTATATAGATGTTCACCGACGTGGTTCACTGCAGTGTCGATGAGTTGCACGTCTGTGTTGATAATGCGTGTTTATTGGATATACTGATATAAAGATCAACAAACACCTGTACCTGCTAGTAGCCGCGGTGCAGTCAGGCGTGACGCCACCTGACTGCTCTCAGTGAGCTGGTCGCACAGCGGACACACGCGACTACTGCGCCACCTCGAGTTTTAAGAATTTAGGTAATAACCGTTCTAAAGCTCAACTGGACCTTATAATGTGACAATAGAACAGCATTTAGCTTGCGCGGGTATGAGCAGACAGTATGTACTCGCTGACCGAACAAGTCGTCGGCACAATGGCGGGTTACGAGCCGCGGCGGTAACGCGACGCAGCCGCTATCGCACACACTTACCATATTTCCACAATAAACACGAATTCGCCGCGGGACAACTAATAACCGACCTTAACGTCATACACTTAAGGCATCATTTAGACCACCGTCGCACTCCGCGCTCCCTATACCTAGCCGCAGTAGAGATGTAATACAGTAGTTCAAGTCAACCAGAGCTTAATTTATTATTTTACAAGTTACGCTCATTTCCACGAAACTACGTCGTGAAGTTTTCAGTTTTATTTTGTTTTTATTCCGGTGCACAAATGCAACCTGAACTTTATTCAACCAGTTCAGCGGAAATCATAACATTGAAATATAAATTGGTGTTTAGTGAAGTGACGTCTGATTAGCGTGTGTCGCCGCACCGAACTAACTCATTCGGGAATAGTTAGTATGTATTTTTCCTTTCAATCTGTGTAGTGTCTAATAACAATTAGGCCAAGCCTCCTCCTCAGTGCAGTGTTCAGCAGGCTGGAGCGAGTAGATAGATAACGCGGAAGTCCATTATCAACTTCGCCAATTGCATATTCATGTATTGACGCCGGACCAATATTGGCAGTGTGTGGTCGCGCGCACCCATCACGCAAACACCAATCAGTGGTGCGCTAGCGCTACGAGGCGCTACGCCTGCTACGCTTGCTACGGACGGCCTACGAAGTAGAGCGTAGACAAATCCGCTTTGAAGTTTCATCCCGCATAGTGATCCGGTGCGAATAAGTTCCTCGGAACATCATTCACCTTTGTAAACTCTGCTTTTATTTTAGAATTTCATGAATGTGGAATTTCAGCAACTTATTTCAATATTGATTATGAAATTAGTGAGCAGGACCAGGTCTTGTTGACTAAAACCATCAGACTTGATGGAAATTATAAGCTTGTGTTGTTTATATGGCAATAATTCAGATGGAAATGAAAACTATAAGGAATGACTGCAAGCTATTAGTGACGTGAAGTGGAGTACGTTGTCATTTGTGTCGAACTATAATTGTATCGCAAGCTGTAGGCGGTGTGCTGATGTGGCTCGACTTAATTAACTTTTAATTCGTTAATTAGCGCTCATCGACCGCGACACACTGTACGACACGCGACACATTGCACGACACGCGACACGCACGGGATGATCGCAAACACGTCACAAAGTCTATCAGAGTAAGCTGTGATCATCTTCCTCTGTGATAGCTTTACTGTTTATAGTGCACCGCAGAGCGATGTCACTTGTAGTTGTTGGAAACTGAACCAGTCGGCGACAGTGACAATCACACTTGACCACTTTGAAATCATATTCAAGTTCAATTTTTGTTTCCATTGAAGTGTCATGATCTCACTAGCATTAGTACTAAGTGCACAGCAACAAGCAGCAACGAATGAGCCGAAGATTTTGCAGCAAGAAGTCTATAGTGTGTGAGTCTGGTGGCACTCATCACCTATATACACACTGACCAACTAAATGCCTAAAGAAACTAACGATACATATTAATGCATCCATCGTGTTTGCCTAAATAAGTTGAGAGCGTGTTCCGCGTCGCACCTCACAGCACCGCACCGGTCCGCGCGGATACGCTCCGCTCCGCGCGGAGTCGAGTTAAGCTGTATTGTCGATTCAAGTCTTGCTCGCGTTGTTGTGTAATCGAATTACTGCGGTTTATCCGGCGCCGCCATGATTAAATAAAAACAAGAACAAACCGCCACGTGAGTCGCACGAGCCACTACTAGTGGACACGCTGGAGCCGCTCTGTGCATCATTATTACATTTACAAGAATTTCACAAAAATTCTAGTACTAGTAAGTATATCACTGAAGCAAATTGTCTTAACCGCTCATTTCTCAAACGCTCACGTTACTTCATGCCCGTGACAGCGGAGCCGTGTGTGTCGCGAGTGTCGTGAGAGTCGAGAGTGTCGCGAGTGTCGCGCGCGGCGACAAATATCCGAGATTATCCGCGGCGCGGCGCCTACTCGCTGTTATCCGTATCACAGCACTAAAGAAATGTTTCTAACTCCCGAACAAATGTACGGAGCGGCTTACCGCGGCTGACGGCTGTCAAGCGTTACTACCGACCGACAAATGAACTGGCTGTGCTTACATACTGGAGTCGCATGGAAAGTGTTACTTATAGGTTCAGCTAATTTGATGTTCCTTGAGTTAATGAATGTTTAAAATGCAGAAGCTTAACGTCTCTGTCTCAAACCAAAGCCATGTAAAATTATGCGCGCACTATCCACAAACAAACAACAACGCTACATGAGAACCAACCTGGTAACTATAGCTCGCAGGCTGGATTCATCGATACCTACTCGATTTTACTACATATCATTATTATCACGATTAACTCAGGAACGGCGATACTTAAGCGCAACATAATGAAATTATGTAACGGAAGTACTATTCATTTCATCAAAATGGCTCAACACTAGTTTCCTAACGACTATAAAACCAACAAACTATTTATAAGCAGAGCGAGTTCTGACCCGAAGCTATTCACACGACGCTCCGTGTGTGCTGACCACTAGTTGTGTGTGACACACACACACACACACACACACACCGGTCACTCGCACGCGTGACCAGAATACTGACACACTTCACACGCACACTCGCGCACTATATTTGCATACGCACGGAGCTCATTACAGCGAATGGCGAAGTGTCCACGGAATTAGCTCGCGATACACAACCTCCTTACCCTCCGCACCCGTGTCGCTATACACTGTACGTGTGTAGCTATAGACCTTGTTCTAACCAAAAACAACAGCCTTTGTTGTGGAAACTGCCGAGTACATATGACAGCGTAGTACGTGTTACACGCACCTTATGGAATGCAAAAGTCAAAATATAAAACCCCATTCAAAATTATAGACATTAAAAAATAATAAAAATCAGTCAATTGCGAGTCGGACTCCCGTATGTAGGGTTCCGTACTAAAATTCACTTTGTGTATGGGAGCCCCCTAAAATTCATATTTTATTATATTTTTTTGTATTTTTTATTTGTTGTTAAAGCGGCAGTAGAAATACATTGTTTGTGAAAGACCGACAGACGAAACCCTAAAAACCAATATTTACTTTAATGGTTTAGAAGCCTAATCCTAATACACAGAAATGCGTAGCGGCTACGCACGTAGCCGCGCGTCACGTAGCTGCGTAGCGCGTAGCCAGTGTTGTAGCATTAAAACGTTCATAGAATAACATGATCATGATAATCCTCATGTTTCACAAATTATTTTCATGATTGCTATAAAAGCACCCAAAACTGAATTCCCTGCGCACAATTAACGTAAATATGTTCCAGTAACTACTGTAACAGAGTCATTTAGAAGTTTTGTTGCTTAATAAGAGAGCACATTTATTTACGAGTGCCGGCCGTAAGGTACACCGGACGCTACCGGACGGCACCGGATAGGCCGGCTGCCGGACACACGACGCTATGTCTAATACGAGTCGCCTCCGTGTCCGCATCACAATAATTATGCAGGTAATTCTCTACGACGCGCTTCTATACGAGCGACCGACGTGCTCAACATGTTATATTTATGTTTAATGCAACTTGATTATTATTTCTTGAATTCATCGTATCAGTCATAGGTTTTGACTAAGACAGGGTTTACACGATCAGTCTGGCGTCAGTCAAGTCCATCAGTCCGGTCAGAATGATGGAAGAATGATCGTGTAACCGGTTACACGATCATTCTCCCATCTGACGGATGGTCCAAAATGTACCGTGTTTTTTGTCCGTCAGTCTTTCGTTAGTCTGAGACTGATGCCAAAATGACGCCAGACTGATCGTGGAACCCCTGTCTAAGAGGATGTTTGGTATAGTGACGTCATTTCGGAGCACGAGTCGCCGGCGGTCTGCCAGCAAATGAAACATTCATCAAGCGTCGGTTCGTTAGTCACAAAGCGTTGCCATCAAAAAGCAATGAAATTATAAGAGCGACGAACAAATTGGAAAACTATTATGTGTCCGTCAGCCTCGTTATTTACTGAGCAATTTGCCGAATGGAATTAACTCGGACGCGAGTTGCACAACCGGCCTCCAATTTGCCGCTCTCGGCTTGTCCACTGTTACCATTGACACAGAAACGCGTCACTCATGAATATTCGCGCGCGCCCTTTATCATCGAGATTGTAACAAGCTATAAGATTAAATTATAAAAGCGCCGGCTCTCGGACGAACCCGCGCCGCGCGTGACGTGAATACGAGGACAAGCCGACCGCTCCACGCGACCTGCTAGATATTGTTCAATATTATAAGAACTACGGAGTGTCTCAAGTGGTCAGTGCTATGCGGCACTTGCGTTTTATTTCGTTCGGTAATTAATATGCGAGTCCCACGAGGCGTACTCCGCGCGCCGCCTCCATCTCCTCGTGCTCCAGCTGGCACCCCCCCCCTTCTCCCCCTCCCCCGTGGCCCTGCATGCCCCGCGCCCACCTGGCACCGGTTTTAGCCTATTTAGCATACACAGGTGTCTGGTGACCTTCAGATTATCCTATTCGCACAAATGTTTTACGTAAAGTCATAATTTGTCCACGTGGGGCCTGATAACAAATACGTGTAATAACACGTAGATACAGGATCTAATTGAATCTACATACCTTTCCCTACAGCGGCTGCCCTGTGTAACGATACAGTTACATGGCTACGTGCGCCGTACTGTTACGGACGATTAAAGTTTTACTGTGACTAACAACAACAGTTTACCCAATATAAATATCAGTCGTGACACAAAAACAACAACAATTGGAGCTGACAATTCAAATGTATGTAATCAGAGAGCGATTCTAAATCGTTAACCTAGAAAAGCGCGGCGCTAACAATCGAGCAGTATTATATTTTTATGATAGGCATCGTGTGCACCGCGGCTACTACCGGCGGCGGCGCCCGACACATCGATCATCAGTGCGAATCCTCTTGGCGCGTGTCATCGCGAGATACATCAAAGGGTGCGCCATCATTTGCAATCAGTCGCATACAACTCGCGTGACGTCACTGGCTCCACACTGTCTGGTTGTGCGATGAGTCTATAAGTAAGAAGATAAGTTATCATCGCACGCACTGCGCTAATTATTCTACTAGATATTGAGGACAAGTTTATAATATAATTTGAAAGAATTATCAGAAAATGTTACGATAAGTGTCAAAGTACAACGTGAACTGAGTACAAGCTCAGTAGTTGATTGAATCTGTTACGTCATGTGGCGTCGTCAGTGCACGCTGGAGAACACTGCGGCGTCGGCGGGGGATGTAGTTCTTGCTTAATACAGATTAAAAGCTCATTCTATTAACGAGTNGAACCCCTGTCTAAGAGGATGTTTGGTATAGTGACGTCATTTCGGAGCACGAGTCGCCGGCGGTCTGCCAGCAAATGAAACATTCATCAAGCGTCGGTTCGTTAGTCACAAAGCGTTGCCATCAAAAAGCAATGAAATTATAAGAGCGACGAACAAATTGGAAAACTATTATGTGTCCGTCAGCCTCGTTATTTACTGAGCAATTTGCCGAATGGAATTAACTCGGACGCGAGTTGCACAACCGGCCTCCAATTTGCCGCTCTCGGCTTGTCCACTGTTACCATTGACACAGAAACGCGTCACTCATGAATATTCGCGCGCGCCCTTTATCATCGAGATTGTAACAAGCTATAAGATTAAATTATAAAAGCGCCGGCTCTCGGACGAACCCGCGCCGCGCGTGACGTGAATACGAGGACAAGCCGACCGCTCCACGCGACCTGCTAGATATTGTTCAATATTATAAGAACTACGGAGTGTCTCAAGTGGTCAGTGCTATGCGGCACTTGCGTTTTATTTCGTTCGGTAATTAATATGCGAGTCCCACGAGGCGTACTCCGCGCGCCGCCTCCATCTCCTCGTGCTCCAGCTGGCACCCCCCCCCTTCTCCCCCTCCCCCGTGGCCCTGCATGCCCCGCGCCCACCTGGCACCGGTTTTAGCCTATTTAGCATACACAGGTGTCTGGTGACCTTCAGATTATCCTATTCGCACAAATGTTTTACGTAAAGTCATAATTTGTCCACGTGGGGCCTGATAACAAATACGTGTAATAACACGTAGATACAGGATCTAATTGAATCTACATACCTTTCCCTACAGCGGCTGCCCTGTGTAACGATACAGTTACATGGCTACGTGCGCCGTACTGTTACGGACGATTAAAGTTTTACTGTGACTAACAACAACAGTTTACCCAATATAAATATCAGTCGTGACACAAAAACAACAACAATTGGAGCTGACAATTCAAATGTATGTAATCAGAGAGCGATTCTAAATCGTTAACCTAGAAAAGCGCGGCGCTAACAATCGAGCAGTATTATATTTTTATGATAGGCATCGTGTGCACCGCGGCTACTACCGGCGGCGGCGCCCGACACATCGATCATCAGTGCGAATCCTCTTGGCGCGTGTCATCGCGAGATACATCAAAGGGTGCGCCATCATTTGCAATCAGTCGCATACAACTCGCGTGACGTCACTGGCTCCACACTGTCTGGTTGTGCGATGAGTCTATAAGTAAGAAGATAAGTTATCATCGCACGCACTGCGCTAATTATTCTACTAGATATTGAGGACAAGTTTATAATATAATTTGAAAGAATTATCAGAAAATGTTACGATAAGTGTCAAAGTACAACGTGAACTGAGTACAAGCTCAGTAGTTGATTGAATCTGTTACGTCATGTGGCGTCGTCAGTGCACGCTGGAGAACACTGCGGCGTCGGCGGGGGATGTAGTTCTTGCTTAATACAGATTAAAAGCTCATTCTATTAACGAGTTGTTGTGGTCAGAGGACTATCACAACAAGTTAACATGATATTGTAAGTTTCATCGCCGTGATTGGAACTTTCTTTAGCTTAAGTACTGCACGCGATTGAAAAAAATATTTTATTCATGTGCATACGCACGTTAATATCTTGTAGAACCGTCGTTAGTACTTTTAGTCTAATCCATGTGCCATTATGTCATGTAAAGTCATGTGTGAAATGAAAATACATTTGGCTTAAACTAAAAATATTGTTATGGCAATAGCCGGCTCGCCAGTAGTGTACACACGCGTGACGTGCCGCTGCGAGCCCACAATAAGTTACAACTTGTCTCAGTAAAACAGAGAACGGCTAGTTTGTTCTCAAATATTAGATATTAGTATGGATATCCTTATTCACATAAAATATAATAGCGTAGTGGCAGTGCGCGTAATGAATGGCCCATTACCGCGATATATTATCTGCGGCAGGCGGCCGGCAGTACCCACTCGTGACCTGCATCGCTAGCGCACATTACTTGTTCACCTGACTGTACCCTCAGCTAATCACAATCAATATTAAGTAAGGTCGGTAGGGGCAAGACCGAACGGTTTTTCGATGAGATGAGCAGTGTTGTGTTTGAAGACGTGTAGAACCGTACATATAAGCGTATTCTAAAATGTTTTTTGTCATGAGTAAAGAGCAAAGAATATATTTTTGTATCATATTAATACCTTCCTATTAAATCTATTCGAAAGCAGAAAAAAAAATAAGTTAAATGTTGTTATTACGAAAATATGTCTAGGGGAAAGACAAAAAGGTGATGGGGAAAGACCGAAATAGTTTCTAAAATCGTTCAAATGAATATCTGACGCTGTTGATGCTCACTAGTCTTTATTTTGAAGTGCCTAGAATACTCGGAACTACCAGTAGTGTCAAAATGCCTTGGCATAACAAAGATAAAACGAATTATTTGTTTTGTATATTTCAATCTTACCCCACCGGGGAAAGATTGAAGAAGAGGTTCCCAAACTTTTCACTACAGCTTAAAAATGAATTTAAAAAAATACTGTCAATCAAATAAATCCTTTTATTAATAATAATAATTAAAATCCACACAATTTGAAATGAAACTATGAGTTTTGAAATCGGGGTCAGATCGAAATTTTTATATGTTCTTCTTACCCCGTCAAATTTTTATGGGTGAAGATGGAAAGTTGTAATAACTCCTAAAATACGTTATAAAAACATATTTAGGTGTAATAACACGACTAAAAATTCAAAATAATGAGCAGGTATTCCAATAAAACACTCGTACCTACCTCATAAGTGAAGTTATGGAACTCGGGGGAAGATAAAAAAACTCGATTTAACTTCGTAAAAGTCACGACTCGGGTATTTAAGTTTTTAACACAACCAATCACTCGAAATGGCAAACGCTGAATGAGAAAGTTTGGCGTAACAAAATGGCGATTCTAATAATGTTGCTATCACTGCAAAATCTGCACTAAATGTGGAGTTATGGATGACATTTTGTGTTACCCCGTTTTTCATCTTGCCCCCACTGACCTTACCTCCATGTTATGTCTTGATTACTAAATAAGAATGACGTAGAATATGTGAGATTGTGTTCTCGGAGCATATTATTTGTTAACAGTTAATAAGCGGGAGCTGGCGAGCGCCGATAATGTTCTCATAAAGTAAAATTTATTGTAAAGCTGCGTCACACCTCCGACCATCGCCGGCTCAATTATACTTAACATCATTACTATATACACTTTCGCAAGTAATATGAGCTATTGACATTTTCTTTTAAATTATACATAAGTTGCTATTTGTACTGCTAAATACTAATATTTACAAACAAACTTGTACTAAGGAATGTCAAATATGTTAACAGTAAAGCTGATAAGTGAACCAATAACATGCTACTTTGTAGACCGGCTCTACTGAGCAGCTTGTGCACTTGTATTGCATATTATGTTTAAAGAGGAAGTATAGCGCGCGCCGCGGCTCCGCTCGAGCGCTCGCCGGCGGAGTGGCGCTCGATAGACACGTCGGTATAATTGGCCGCAGATACTATCAGACAGAGCATTTACTAAACTAATCACCCTTTCACGTAAATAGCCGCGCGCCGTCGGATGCGCACGCCGCGCACTCTGTTCTGTTTGTGGAAGTACAGTCAGCGCTATCAGATGTTACTGCTCTAGATAATGCTAAAATTCGTTATGATTATAACGACCAATTACAAGAGAACGGCTTCATTTTAAAAATAATTCTTATTAAATCAAATATTCATATTAAACAATATGGAAGCTCTCTTAGAACGTGTTGGTAAGCGCTGAGTAGTGGCCGCGCTCCTCAACTCTGCCCAAATAAAACTGCTCGTCACCCGTCATACATCCCTAAGAAGTTGCTGACGTAGCACTCCCCCCCCCCCCCGGCGCCTTGCCCCCGGCCCCCACCCCCGCGCACTCCGGCGACCACATTCAATAGCCCCCACTGAAAATATGTAAGAGCAGCAGAAACCGCCTCCGCCGCGCCTTCATGAATGATTGCCATAAAATGTTTACTTGTTCACAAAAGTAGGATCTGATTAATGTGAACTCAAAGGAAATGCTCTTAATGTGTTAAGCTGTGTCAAACTAGACCCTTCGCCGAGTCTTAACTGTTCTATTTGTAATGGAACAATTACTACTATACTTCTAGCTAGGAACACGAAACGTTTCCTCCAAGTACAAAGTGTTACTTTGTTATCGTATTTTTTCCGCTACGGAACCCAAGAACTATCGTCAGTTACGGCACACAAAGTAGTATTATTTGTTTGAACAATTAAGATTAGCCACACACAGTTACACAGTTAGGAGTGGAGTGGCCGAGGGAGTGCCGCGAGAGTGCTCACTGCTGCGACAGCGCGGCGGCCGCGCGTCGCCGCAGCTAATGAGATGCTATCACCGTTATCTGAACTACAATATGTTTGAAAGGACTCGTAAAAACTTCGCCTGTCACTGAGTACCACTCACGATGTAGTGAGTAGAGATATCGCCCTCGTTACCCTCAATTAGACAAATTACACATTGCCGTAGCTGTACTAAATTAAATCGATCGACGCATTCATTATATTTATTTAGTAGTTTGCAGTACAATACTAATGAGTAAAGTCATGTCATACGAACGCAAATTTCTACAAAGATGAAAACGCGACCACTGACTCCACTTCACTTGTTTTTAAACAAAAAAGTTATTATTAAAAAACAAAAAACCCGACTGCAAAAAATAACCACAAACTAAAAAGGGAAAACAAGCTCTATAATTTAGTGTAAAGAGTATACAGTACACCGTACATTATATTTTATTCGATACTTTCATAAACAAAAAAAATATATATAATTTAAACGTTAGTAAAAAATAACGCAGGCGGGACAAACAAATCTACAACTAGTACAATCTGTATTTAGAACATTATTTGAACCCTTTTGTAGAAAAGTAAACTACTGTCAATATTTGAGTAATTTGTTTGTCCCGCCTGCATTGTTTTTTACTAACGTTTAAATTACATTTTTAATACATTAATATATATTTTTTGTAAGGACAGACAAGTACCTATTTATTACGTTTGTAACGAATAGGCTCAAAAATGTACTGGACGTAATATCTTTCATTTGAAATTGAAACTGCAAGTTATATATATATTTGGAATCACTATTTAAAACTCTTCATTTTGATACCCCACTCGATGGGTTTGGTAAAAATTTTTTTTTTTTACCTCACAATATGGGGTACGAAATCCGCCATTTTGATTTTTTAATTTTCTTATGTACCCAGTGTCACTCACGCTATCAAGACGAATCTAACGACACCAAATACGTATACAATCCTTCCAGCCGTTTAGGCTGTAGCAGGGAACATAGAAATTTAGTCTACATACATACATACGCGTCAAAAACATTACCCTCCTGGCTGTGGGCAGTCGGGTGAAAACAAGCCCGACACATAAACGTAATTTTGTTCATAAGTATCACATGTACCTAACCTACCTATTTAGTTAGGTTAGGTTACCTATTTAGAAATGGTCCCCCAAAGCGACGTATTTTTTAGAGTTCCGTACCCAAAGGGTAAAACGGGATCCTATTACTAAGACTTTGTTGTCTGTTTGTCTGTCTCCACGCTTTATCTTATAAATCGTGTTAGCTAGAAAGCTGAAATTTTCACAAATGATGTTCACCGTTGCCGCTATAACAACAAATACTAAAAATTAAAAGTTATTTTTTGCTGCCCGAAAAATAATTGTATTTTGGCTAGTTGTAGGTAATAGTTACGTTCATTTTTCATAAATAATGGTACGGAACCCTTCGTGTACGAGTCAAACTCGCACTTGGCCGGTTTTTAAGAATTATTAATACATTCGTAGGTACTTTAAGATTAAGTTTCTTTTATTATTTTTAACTTTTTAAAGGCAAATTAAGTGTTTATGTCGGGGTTTTTTTTTAATTTTTATTTCATTATTTTTATAGGTAAGTAGGTCGGTCGGTATAGGTACGTATTTTAATATACGAAGCTATTTGAGACGCAATCGATATATACAGGGCTACTTGTAATTCGACGTATATCCAGAAGGAGGTGATAGAAGGGCCCAAGAGCAACAAATTGAGCCAGTCTTACCTCTGAGCAAAGTTCAGTGGTTTCCGAGATATTCGCATTTTTAGGGTTCCGTAGCCGAATGTCAAAAAACGGAACCCTTATAGATTCGTCATGTCTGTCTGTCTGTCTGTCTGTCCGTCCGTCCGTATGTCACAGCCACTTTATTCCGAAACTATTAGGACTACACAGTTAAAACTTGGTAGGTAGATGTATTATATTAACCGCTTTACGATTTTTGTACAAAAATAAATAAATAATAATATTAGGGGGGGCTCCCCATAGATGAAACTGAAATATTTTTTTTCATCAAACCTATACGTGTGGGGCGTCTATGGATAGGTCTTAAAAAATGGTACTGAGGTTTCTAAAACCA
>NWSH02000537.1:13944963-13962326 GCA_002382865.2 Heliothis virescens
TGTCTGTCTGTCTGTCTGTCTGTCCGTCCGTCCGTATGTCACAGCCACTTTATTCCGAAACTATTAGGACTACACAGTTAAAACTTGGTAGGTAGATGTATTATATTAACCGCTTTACGATTTTTGTACAAAAATAAATAAATAATAATATTAGGGGGGGCTCCCCATAGATGAAACTGAAATATTTTTTTTCATCAAACCTATACGTGTGGGGCGTCTATGGATAGGTCTTAAAAAATGGTACTGAGGTTTTTAAAACCATTTTTTCCTAAAGTCAATCATTTTGGAGTAAGACACTCAAAGTGCCAAAATGTGTGTGTCCCCCCCCTGTAATTCTTAAACTTCCAAAGTGAAAAATCTGAAAAAAATATATGTTATAGATCTCAATAAAAACTACCAACCAAAATTGGTTTGAACAAGATACAGCCAGTAGTTTTGGAGATATAGCACTTTTTCAGTAACCACAAATTATAACTTTGTTATTCATATATTTGTATGAAAAACAAAGTTATTTTTTGTTGTCGAGAAAAGTTTGTGTTTTGGCTAATTGTAGATAATAAATACGTTTATTTTTCATAGATAATGGAACGGAATCGTGAGCGAGTCCGACTCCCACTTGGCCGGTTTTTTTGTTTTGTATGTGTCTTACTAAGTGCGGGCGCAAGTAACGAAATCGTCCATGTATAAAATCGACGCTACCAAATCCAATACTGTTAGATTTCGACATCGTTAAGCTGTATGAGGCANTAATTCTTAAACTTCCAAAGTGAAAAATCTGAAAAAAATATATGTTATAGATCTCAATAAAAACTACCAACCAAAATTGGTTTGAACAAGATACAGCCAGTAGTTTTGGAGATATAGCACTTTTTCAGTAACCACAAATTATAACTTTGTTATTCATATATTTGTATGAAAAACAAAGTTATTTTTTGTTGTCGAGAAAAGTTTGTGTTTTGGCTAATTGTAGATAATAAATACGTTTATTTTTCATAGATAATGGAACGGAATCGTGAGCGAGTCCGACTCCCACTTGGCCGGTTTTTTTGTTTTGTATGTGTCTTACTAAGTGCGGGCGCAAGTAACGAAATCGTCCATGTATAAAATCGACGCTACCAAATCCAATACTGTTAGATTTCGACATCGCTAAGCTGTATGAGGCAAAAAAGTGCGTAAGCTTGAGAGGATTAGTTAGAAGGTTTTCAAATGGTGTAATAATGGCCAAAAAGGTCAAAGCTTGAATGTCGAATTTTGGGTAAATTTCCAAAAATCCAAAAATTGCCAATATCTCGGAACCACTGAACTTTGCTCAGAGGTAAGAGTGGCTTAATTTGTTGCTCTTGGGCCCTTCTATCACCTCCTTCCAGATATACGTCGAGTTACAAGTAACCCTGTATACATGACTAGGTACTTATGGGATAGATGTAAGTTAAATTGTGCTGTCCAGGTAAAGTTTTATGATGGGTGACCAATTCTTTAAATACTAGCCCTATCCGTCCTTCCAAAAATGGGTACCTACTTACCATTTTCAGCGACAAAATAAACTTAAGTTGAAATTATTTTTTTATTATTTTGAAAATTGAACGTGTGTAGTAAACAATCGTTTACGAATGCTGACGTTTATGTTGTTTGTAAACTCAGGCCTAAGGGCCAGTTTTAGAAGTTGTACAGACAACAGCAGGTCAACGTATACGAATCTGTCAAATTTTACCAATCAAACATTAACCTACCCACCGTTGTGATAAGGTTGAAAATCCATTGCAGAAATTTGACAGATTGTGGTAACTTGATGTGCNTTCCGGATATACGTCGAGTTACAAGTAACCCTGTATACTCTCTATCAATATACTCGATATCAATATACTCGCTATTTCCCGACATTCGGGTAATCTCCCCACTTTTACCCCCACAACTTTTAAACGGCTTAACCGATTTTGATCAAACATGTCTAAGAACACTCGCCCGTAAGTAACCTTTAATACAAAAAAAAAACTAAATTGAAATCAATGCATCCGTTCGGTAGTTATGATGCCACAGACAGACTGACAGACAGACAGACGGACCGACAGATAGACACGTCAAACTTATAACACCCCACTTTTTTCGTCGGGGGTAAAAACATCAAGAATAAAAGCCAATATCCCAAGTTTTGAACTCATTTTCATCACTCGCTATTAATGTACAGATTGAACAACAATATCATTAATCTCATTTTAATTTTCAAGTCCGAGGTAGTGAGCAGTCACCCCTCCCAACGGAATCAGGGATAAAGGTCAAAGCCTGAGAGGTGGTTCATTACGGCGCACTACCGAAATGTACAGACGGCGCCATCACACGCCGCGAGTGCCAATCCGCGACCCTCAGCTCTGCTCCGTAGTGGATATACACTGCTGCCCCTACGTACCTGTTTATTATCTTTGAAACCAATCACTCTCTAGAAATAGTATTATTTGACAACTCATGTCACAAATATAAATTCTAGAGCCATGTGAAAAGTTTTATTTTATCCCTTTCAGTGTTTTTTTGTGAAGTCGGTTTAGTTCTTTTGTTTTTTTTTTTTATTATGTTTTCAGTTTTCGGGTCTAAAACTATAATATCTTTAATACCCATACTCACCCACAGTGACAGTCGGTCCCGTAATAGTATCATCGACGTAAAAAGCGTACGAAATTTGAAGAGTTCTCTCAATTTCTCCAGTATCCCATCATCAGATCCTAGTCTCCTTACTATGGGACCACACTGACATCGTACTCTTTCAAACACAAAAAGAATTTCTCAAATCGGTCTATAACTGCCGGAGATATGGATTAACATAGTACTTAAAAAAAAAATACGGTCGAATTGAGAACGGATGACGTTCTTTTTGGGAAGTCGGTTAAAAATACAACAGTTTGTTTGTTCTACATCGGCTGCTATGAAGATTTCTCGACCGCGCCCCGGCCGCGCCGCGTGACCGCAGCGGTCACACCGCACGGCCGCGCCGCGTGACCGCAGCGGTCACACCGCACGGCCGCGCGCCCGCTCCGGCCGGACTACTCAATACCTACAAGACATCTTGAGTTTCGGAACACATCGCAACTAGTAATTGATACGTATTGTGTTCCTGTTAATCAATTAATGCAATTTGAAACGCTCAGATCATTAGACATCTATATTAGTACAATAAGAAAATACTTCAAATTTTGCTGTGTATCATGCAGTATCTGTAGTGCAGAGCGTTTCTTGGTGTTAAAAATATAAGTACTCAGGCAAACTAAAAATATTTCCGACAATGTTATCCAAAAACTATACACGCTCAATCTCACCCAACAACTAAAATTGTTATACAACGACCAAATTCAATAAGTTATCACAAGTTTGAGTCTAGAGGAACTCTTTTTTATTTACTAACTTATAAGAGAACGCAGAAACTTAGGCGACGACTCTGAATAAATTCGAAGAACGGGTATATGTGTGGCATGTACATACATACGACAGTGTTGTATCAGTGTGTGTGTTACGTTACGATACGTTGAAACTTCAGGTTCGCGCGGCCGAGTGTCACAAGCTGATTACGAGCCTGTGCCTTACCGCTGTCAAAAATACGAATGCTTGAGTCCACACAAAGCTTTTGTTGCACAAAGTAAACATGCAATGTGTTGACACGAGTTGACGCGCAAGCGAGCACGTGCTGTTTACTGAAGTCGCGCGGTGTGGCCTGCAGCCCCGCACTGCCGCACCGGATCGCCCCGAATCGCACCCGATCGCACCGGATTGTCAAGCTTACGTCACCGCCGAGACCTAGCATTGCACTGAATGGTCCAAATGACAATTTTTCAGCTATTTACGATTTATTTCTTTAAACATTTGCCATGAAGCAAAGCTATGTTTAAAATGTAGAATGAATTCTGACAGTTGGCCGTAAACATGTAGAAGTATGTACGTTATGGCAACTGACGGGTCGCCGTGCCGCGCCGTGCCGCTCTGTGCCGCGCCGACCCGCATCACCAGATGTATATAAACAAGGAACGAAGCAGCCAAGCGGGGCTCATTCCCGTCGTCCAATTTGCTCTATAGGTTTTTTACAGGCCATGAAAAAACAACAGTTATTCTTGTTGCGAACAACGTGAGGTATCCCGAAATTTATGGTTGACTTTTTATATTTATTAAATCCGGCGTACGGGAGCTGCCACTAGCGTGACGCCCGGCGTCACTCGCTGCCATCAATCTCTGCTTGCCATCGAGTTCTCCGGCGCAGGTCAATGTAGCTATGAATAATTACAGTAATTAAGGCTAATGATCGCGTTCCGCACAATCATTTTTCTTGCAAGTTTAAATTAATTCCGACATCGCAGTTGCGTTGCGATCGCCGGGCCCGCCCCGGGCATCGGAATGCGATTTGTGACCATGTTGAATAATAACTATAGACCATATTATACACGACTAAGTGCTGCGTTGCGGTATTGACCGGGCACGAGCGCGGCGAGGACTCGGCAAGGCGCGACGCGGTCACATCGCCAGCCGATATCATTTTAATATTTAAACTTCGATTCAAATGGAAGTTAAAAAAATATTTCGCAATAAATTTTCCTCTTCAGGCGCATGAATAGTTCGCATCGCCGCGGGAAATTCACATTCGAACTGGAAAAGAAATATTGTAAAGAGAATCCGTTTTAGAGCGGTGCAACGTGAGGGCGGGGTGCGGCGGGGCGCGGGGGGCAGGCGGGGCCGGAGCGGGTTACGTAAGCCGCACACTCGAGCCGTGTAAAACTCAACAATATGACGGAAATAAATTTGTATCTGGTGCTGCAGCTCCTACTTATATAAGTACACTTCCTCGGGCTCTCTCCTAATTTCTATTTAATTACTCGCCGCTTGCCGATGAATAATTTCCTTTATTGCCCTCTGGAGCGCTCACCGCCGTAACACTCACTTAAGCGCTCGTAAACTATTTGTATTACTTACTTGCAACTCGCTCGCCGACAATAATTAAACAATTCACCTTGAAAGAAACCGACAAGCGGCTCTAACTAATATTTTTGCTCTTGATTACTGAAACATCTACATTATTTTGGGTACGTTTAAAGATATCAAAGATTTGAAATGCTAAGATGGTGAAATGTGTGCGACTGAGCATCGCGCTGAACTGCAAGCGCTGCAGCTGCGAGAGTGAGCCACGCAACAACCGCACGGGACTGTCCAGTGTCCATGTCAACAGATATACACGCACACGTCGGCGTGTGTGTGTCTCATCTGCTAACTGCACAAATGTTCCACTTATGTTATTATCGGGAGTACACGTGTCACGTGAACAGCTCGTCACTGCGCTAATATCAAACAAACTGCTCTGTAAACAATGCCGTGTGTAGTTCACAGTTCGTGCGCACACTTCATTCACTAACTACTAAATGGCTGCACACACGACATCATAACATGCAGCCGATACTTAATATATTGATAACAACTGTTATTCAGTTAAATGTACCTCTAAATATATTCTTCATTAAATTAGACATCACTAGCAAAAATAGCAGCCGACGTAATAAAATAGGCGATTCATTTCCGGCGAGAGGCTCCTCTCACCAACCATTAAATATTTAACGTCTCCGCGTCCGAGCAAAACCTGACGGCGGGCTACGGCATTCATCACTCCACCCCATCACACCGCACCGCACCGTACCACACCGCACCGCACCGCGTCGTGCCGCGCCGCCCCGCACCGCAAGGCTCCGCGCTGTGTACAATAATCAGACTTATGCCACCGTAACTTGTAATCCCACAATGGAATATTGAATGCTGCCGGTGTCACTCATTGCATAACTTATTATTTATATATAACTGCCTCGTTGGTCTAGTTGTTGCATAGCCGACTGCTGAGCACGAGGTCTCGGGTTCGATTCCCGGGACGGGCCGAAATCGCTTTGTGGGTTTTCGAAACTTTCACAAAGCAGCCCGGAGTTGGAAGTTGGAGATTGATACACCCGTGCATCGGAGAGCACGTTAATATTGGTCCTGCGCCTGATCTCTCTCCGGTCGTGTCGGATTGCCGTCCCATCGGGTTATGAGAGTGAGGGAATAGGGAGTGCACCTGTGTCTGCGCAAATGCTTGTGCACTATAATATGTCCTGCGCAGCTGGCTGATCTCCTTATATGAGAACAGCCGCCGTGGCCGACAATCGGCTAGGAGGCCATCATCATCATTATATATATATCGCACACGTCCGCGGTGCTGTGCGCGCCCTGCTTGGTCTGCACTCCATCCACTTATTTGCGACATAAAATTAATCACATGTTGCTGAGTTTATTTCCTCAGTGATAACAAACCGGTCGAACCCAGAGTACTTTACATAGGTAATAAGGCAGGTGAAACAGTAGGAAGCCAAATGATAAGTCACTTGTTTACTGGTTGCGAGAGGAACAGTTTATAAGTGATGTACTGCTGCCTTGCCGGGATCATAGTAGTCGACTGGAGCTCGATATCGATGGAGCTCACAGCGTGGGCGTATCGTGCCGCTCCCGAGCACCAGATATTATTAATTTCATAATTCTATAATCCCGCGCTCAAATATTAATTTTAGGCGGTGTTTGCACTTTGCGATTGCAGAGGTCGAACCGGGCGATGAAATAAAAAGCCATTATAATATTACGAGCTGGAATATTTGTTTTGTTATAATGTTGGAGCGCCACGCTATGAATTTAATATCGCTCTCGAGCCAGCGAGTGATTTAGTGCGCTGTTGTGTGTTGCAAATTAAAGGGAACATTCTGTATACAACGGAGCGGGCGAATGTGGCCGCGGCATGCGATCGGCGCGATCGTCCGCCGCCGCGCGCCCGGCCCTCGCACTAAGCAAACGGCGCATGATTACCGTTTTATGTTATTTTTGAATATAATTATACCTACTCACTGCCGTGTACCTAAGAGTCGCAGTAACACTGTGATAAGCAAAATCGTAAGCGTGAAGTGAGCGAGTGAGACGGCCGAGGCAAGTATTGAGGAACAACACTCGGCCGTCGGCGGGCGGCGCGCGACTGTCAGCGTGTCGCCGCTCCACTGATTGCAACTCTGATTGCAGCTGTAATTACGCCTGGACCTGACGACCCCCCCTCACCAGCCCCCCACACTCCCTGCACTGCCCCGCCCTCTGACCGCTCACTCGCGGCCTCTCCGCCTTGCTCACGTGACAACCAAGACACCCAGGTTATTTACGAGAACCCTATACCACATGTGATAACTTATATAATTAATTTTATAAGTTACTTATGTATGTATACTATATTTGATGACAAATTCAAAATACTTAACGAGATTTGGCTGAGGCACTCCCGTGCCCCCAGATAAGACAATCGGGATTAGAAATAGGAATAAATGAAACCGCGGTATTTTTAATGTGATCAAAATATTTATTGATCGACGAGGAAATGATCGGAATGAGGATGTAAATAAAATAAACAAAATGTAATTTATATGTATGTAAATAAATAAATGAGGCTCAGAAATAGTTAATTTTAACGAAGAATTAACCGGGACTCGAATGAAATTCAAGTTGAAATCTATACTTATCTATACTAATATTATAAAGCTGAAGAGTTTGTTTGAACTAAGCTAAGTTCAGGAACTACTGGTCCGATTAGAAAAATTATTTCAGTGGTTAGATAGTCCATTTATCGAGGAAGGCTATAGGCTACTTTTTATCCGGGTGCGCTGAGTAGTTCCCACTGAACGCAGGTGAAACCGCTAGCAGAAGCCAGTTCATTTATATAACGATGGAATGAATGATGTCACGTGGCAGTGACGCGTAGCAGTGCTCGTAGCGGACACTCGTAGCACGCAGCACTGCCCTCGCATAGCACGTAGACATGCGTAGCGCAACACAACACAACGCGTAACACAAAACACATTTTTGTTCAACAATAGTTCGGCTAGATTTGCAGAACATCTAGCTCAATACTTAGCGGTCTTTATGTATTCCTGCTTCACACAATGACTGTATTCATGAGAGGTTAAGTATGCTTTGCAAAGTACCATGTAACAGAATCAATAAATTTCACAAATAACCAGTTAGAGTCGACGAGTCTGTTACAAAGCACCGCATGGCCAGGTACGCGATAGAGATCAGATTAGGATATATTTCGTACACGTACACGACATGTAGTATTATGTATGTACACATAGACAAGACGTGTGTTAGTTTTTAGGGTTCCGTACCCAAAGGGTAAAAACGGAACCCTATTACTAAGACTTCGTTGTCTGTCTGTCTGTCTGTCTGTCTGTTGTATCTCATTAACCGTGATAGCTAGAAAGCTGAAATTTTCACAAATGATGTATTTTCGTTGCCGCTATAACAACAAATACTAAAAATTAAAAAAAGTTATATATTAAGGGGGGTCGCCATACAATAAATTATAAAAACAGTGCAATTTGAATACAACGCCATCTGTTACTCAAGCGTGGAACTACAGCTTGGTACGGAACCAACTCGCGCGAGTCCAACTCGCACTTGGCCGGTTTTTTTTGTTTTTCGTTGTGTTGGGTGTAGAGTCGGTGTTTGTGTGCAAACACAGCGCGTCGGCGTCATTAGAGGCGGCGAGTGTGTGTCGCGCAAACACCTGGCGCCGCTAATGGAGACCTCAGCCATCGGCTCCCCCCCTCCGCACCGCCCCGCGTCACCCCCGCGCCTTCACTAGTCAACTGTAGGAAAGACATGAACTAGCTGGTTGCATAGTGCTAGCTTTTGTTATTGTTAATATAGTACTCGCACTCAGCACTACCGGCGGGTGCAGCGCGCGCCTCACCCTGTGCACTGAGGAGGCTCAGCGCGATCAAAACGACAATATATGAACAGCATTCCCAGTCATGCACAACTGCTCCTATGTGTGTGTGTGAGGTCCGAGTGTCGCCGGAACACGCGGAGGTGGGACGATTTAGGATTTCATTTCCATGCTCAATATCCAGCGCAAACGGGTCAGTCAATAAAAACTAAATTTGTTCCGGAACATGTGGTCCTAGCCGCGCTCCCGACTGGTCCCACCATGTGTAATGTGTACTCAGAGAGCGCCGCCCGCGAGAGAGCGGTGAGCTCGCTGTGCCGTCAGCTGAGCCTGACTGAGCAGTGCGGCGCGCGGTGACCAGCCTCCTACCTGTCTCACCAGTGAGCCGAGTGCCACTGATGTCATTGCTGAGCAACCGTCGTTCAGAATTCTAAGAATGAAAATATAGTGTATGGATTTTCTATAAAGACTTCCAGCACTTACTGTAACATATCAATTGTACACAATGGAATACACGAATCCTAGCGATAACGCTAATGACTGAATCACAAATAAAAGAAAATTATTGTAAGCTCTATAGAGACAGCCCGTATCATCATCCTGTAATCTATATTAATATTATAAAGAGGAAAACTTTGTTTGTTTGTTTGGTTGTAATGAGTAGGCTCAAAAACTACTGGACCGATTTTAAAAATTATTTTACCATTCGAAAGCTACATTATCCACGAGTGACATAGGCTATATTTTATCCGGGTACGGGCAGTAATTCCCACGGGATGCGAGTGAAACCGCGGGAAAACGGCTAGTTATATATATTTGGCGGTGTAACCCAACCGGGTCGGAGAGACGCGAGGAGTGGAGGGGCACTCACATAAATCTCGTTTTTATTACGGGGCCCTTGCGCCGGATATCAGGTATAGAACTGTTAGCAGGGACCTCATCAGACACATGCTACGAATACTTCTCTCTCCGCGTAGCAGCCCTCCTAGACTAATAGTGGTGTTTGTAGGGTTTTTTTGTCATGACTTTCAGAGCGGTACTGAAAGTCATGACAAAAAAACCCTACAAACACCCAACTTCTCAGCTATACTCCGAATGTAAGGTCCTAACATCATCCTAAGTTATCATCAGGAATCATCAAAACGTACCTTTACCCAACCCCAACAGACGCAGCAAAATGCCTGTTTGCCCTCGTGTTTCATGCAAGACCTCCTTCGCAAGGAGACAGTTCAATGCCATGAGTTGTAAGCTCTACAACACCGTAAACAAACATCTTGACATAATTTCCCTTAGCAGACACAAACTTAAAGATAAGGTTACTGAATGGCTTCAAACACTAGACTACCAGAAAACGGAGAACCTACTGGCATGTATTGCGTAACAACATCACACAAATGCAAAATATAAAAACTCTCCTCACATACACACACAAGCACAAACACACCTGCCGCATTCACAAAACACACATTCACACAACACACACACACACAAACACACACATACACTCGCACACACTCATGCACACACACACACACACACAGATCGCACACATCATGATAAACTTAATTAAAATTATTATTTTGCTTACAATAAATATGTGCGTAAATAATGGTATAAGACGTACGTATAATTAGTGCATCATTCACCTGTAAATCTATTGTTTTACTGTACTGAAAATAAGACAAATTGCCCCTTCGAGCCTGGACTAGTGAACAAGAGGAGTGTTGTGTGTTGCAGTGCTGTCGTGCGGCGAGGCGGGCGCGGGGCCGCGGCTCGCCAAGCGGTACGTGGGGCTGTACACGGGGCCCTACTTCGACCCCTCCGCGCCCAACAACATCACCACGCAGCTCGGCACGCACGCCTACCTGCCCTGCAAGGTACACTATGTGCTCGTATTTAACGTATGTTGCAGTGCTTTCTTATGACGTCCTATCTTTTTCTGGTAACGAAGTGTATGATGATGTGACATGACGGATGTTGCAGGTGCGCCAGCTGAGCAACAAGTCGGTGTCGTGGATCCGGCGCCGCGACGCGCACATCCTCACGGTGGACCGCTTCACCTTTATCGCCGACGAGCGCTTCCAGGCCTTCCTTGTCGAGGCTACTGACACTTGGACGCTGCAGGTACTCACGGGCATACATTAGTAAAGAGCGTATTCAGTTCATATAATAAACAATATAGAACGATAGAGTAACGATGGTCGATGTGCGCAGGTGAAGTACGTGCAGGCGCGCGACGCCGGCGTGTACGAGTGCCAGGTCGGCACCGAGCCCAAGATGAGCCACTTCGTGCAGCTCAACGTTGTAGGTCAGTCCCCACAGAACATCACACGTCAGCTCTAAATGCTGCCCTATTCTCGGCATCTTTAAGAAGTTGCTTGCTCAGCTCACTGACCTATAAAGTAACGAATACTCTGTAATTACAACGTTTGTTGGTGGTGTCGACAGTGCCAAAGATCGAGATCGTGGGCGAGTCGGACCTGTACGTGAAGGCCGGCACCACGGTGAGCCTCAAGTGCGTGATCACGCAGGCGCTGGAGGAGCCCGCCTACATCTTCTGGTACCACAACGACGAGCGCGTGCTCAACTACGACAAGAGCCTCGTCGAGATCCGCATGGAGCGAGTGGCCCCCGACACCACGGTACGCGCACACACACACACTGGTACACACACGCTCACACACTCGTGCGGCACAGTGCTCACGGGCCTCCCGTGTGTTGCAGGTGGGCAACCTGATCATCTACAGTCCGCGGCGCGAGGACTCCGGCAACTACTCGTGCTCGCCCTCCAACCTGGACTCCGCGTCCGTCATGCTGCACGTGCTCAGCGGTCAGTGCCACTCACTCTCAATACTATATCTATTTACTCACTTATCATTCTCACATTTCACTTGCACATGCTTATTTTTATTTGATGAAAATCCAAGATTAGTTTGCCTACGACAACATAAACATCCTTTTTTAGGGTTCCGTAGCCGAATGGCAAAAAACGGAACCCTTATGGATTCGTCATGTCTGTCTGTCTGTCAGTCCATATGTCACAACAACTTTGTTCAGAAACTTTTAAGACTACACAGTTAAAACGAACATTTTTTTTTCATCAAACCTATACGTGTGGGGTGTCTATCAATAGGTCCTAAAAAAATGGTTCTGAGGTTTCTAAAACCATTTTTTCTTTAAGTCAATCATTTCAGAGTAAGCCAATTCCAAAGTGTCAAAATGTACTCCCTGTAACTTTCAAACTACCAAAGTGAAAAATCTGAAAAAAGAATATGTTATGGATCTTTTGAGATATAGCAGTTTTTCAGAAACCGCAAATTATAACTTTGTTTTTGGTATGTTTGTCTGAAAAACAAAGTTATAATTTGTTGCCGATAAAAGTTTGTATTTTGGCTTATTTTTCATAGATAATGGGACGGAACCCTTCGTACGCGAGTCCGACTCGCACTTGGCCGGTTTTTAAAACATCTATTTACTTTTACCCACATTCTGAAGTCAATAAGTTGGTAAATGACCCTGTTCCACATAATCCATACTTGAAGGGATACCCTGTTTATAATCTGATAGCATGATCTCATGCCGTATCTATATGACGTAGTTAAGGTATTTCATGTATTTATTTATTAATTTTAAACCTTATGTAACTAAACTTCATGAAAACTTCATGTATATAACATCCAGGATAGAAAATAGGCCGTTGATGATTAATTTTCCTTAACTGTCTATAGTTTTCACCGAATATCAGAGTCACGATTTAGATTTATTCCGAATTCGTTTTATCTAAAATTCTAAAATGTGATGTCATAATTAACCTATCGTGTAACAGTAAGCGCATTCGATGTAAGTGTGTATACGTGTATTCAGGCGAGCAGCCGGCGGCCATGCAGCACGGCAACGCGGCGCCGCGCGCGCGCCCCGGCGCCTGGGGCGGCGTGCTGGCGCCCGCGCTGGCGCCCGCGCTGGCGCCCCCTACTGCACGCGCTGGCGCCCGCCGGATCTGGCGCGCCGCGAGCTGCACGGCTACTGCTGCTGGCGGCGCTGGCGCTTGCTCTTCTCCCGTTAGTATACATTGGTATTACATATTTCCACCTTATAACTTGGAGTATATGTTCCAATACTATATTATGGGTTCCGTACCCAAAGGTAAAAAAGGAACCCCTATTACTAGACTTCGTTGTCTGTCTGTCTGTCTGTCTGTCTCCAGGCTGTATCTCATTAACCGTGATAGCTAGAAATGCTGATTTTCACAATGATGTATATCTGTTACGCTATAAACAACACAAAATACCTACTAAAAATTAAAGGCTTTTTGATTTATATTAATTAATTTGGCAAAATTGTATACTAGTAAGCGGCCATCTATTAGAAATAATGTGCAACTTAAGTTAACATCAACACTTGAACCAATTCTATTGGTACTTTTTTCAAATAGATAATGGTAAACGGAACCCTTCGTGCGCGAGTCAACTCGCATATTGGCCGGTTTTTTTATGTTCTCTACTAGATGTTTCCCCCGCGGTTTCTTAATGCGTCCCGGAGGAAACTTTGTTTCCCATACTCGATAAAATAATAGCCCAATATTACTCAGGAAACAGTCCAGCTAAACCCGCATTTAAAAAAAAAACAAATCGGTTTAGTACGTTTCGGAGCAGAGAGAGAGAACAGAATCATGTTTTCTTCTCCACAGATCTTTATTTAAATATAGGTAGAAAGTATACAATAGATCCATTGATCATGATAGGTATTATAGAAGGTATTATAAATCATCTGAAGACAAAACAATTTCCAACATAAAAATTTAAGAAATAAATATTCAGTCTGATTAATACACAAATGGCAAATGGAAAAGTCTCGTTGAACAGAAGGAGATGGAATTATACTATGAAGATTTTTCTTAATGTTTTATTTAACGGCTAAAGCCAAGTGCGGCTACACCTAGGGCTACTCAGGCTATAGCTTAAGGGTAATCGGCCAATAATCGGCTAAACTTAGTTGTATCCCTCTTTTTTGGTTTAGAACGGGTGAAGCCTTCATCGTAGCGGCTTATCTCTCTAACAACAACATAAAAAAACCCCGGAAGGGGGGGAAAAAAACAAGGGAAAAAAGGGAAAAAGAGAGAGATAGGCCGCTACGATGAAGGCTTCACCCGGTTTAACCGAAAAAAGAGGATACAACTAAGTTTAGCCGCATATGGCCGATTACCCTTAGCTATAGCTGAGTAGCCCTAGGTTGTAGGCCGCAGCTTGTGGGCTTTAGCCGTAAATTAAACATTAAGAAAACTTCAAATGTATAATTTCCTCTCCTTCTGTCAACGAGACTTTTTTCAATTGCCATTTGTGTTAATCAAGACTGAATATTATTTTCTAATTTTATGTGGAAAATTGTTTTTGTCTTCAGATGGATTTTATAATACCTTCTATAATACCTATTCATGATCAATGGATCTTATGATACTTTCTACCTATATTTAATAAGATTTGTGGAGAGGACACATGATTCTTTCTCTCTCTCTGCTCCGAAACTACTAAAACCGATTTGTTTTTTTTTTTAAGTGGCGGGTAGCTGGACTGTTCGCTGATAATATTTAGGCTATAATTTTATCCGAGTATGGAAACAAGTTCCTCCGGGACGCAAGAGACACCGCGGGGAAACATCTAGTAAGAGAACATAAAAAACGGCCAAGTGCGAAGTTGGAACGCGCACCGAAGGGTTCCGGTACATTATCTATGAAAAAAGTACAATAGGAATGGTCAAGTGTGAGTTACTTAAGTTGCACATTATTCTAAATAGATGGCGCTACTAGTATAGCATTTTGCATTAATTAATATAAATCCAAAGCCTTTAATTTTTAGTAGGTAATTTGTTGTTATAGCGGTAACAAGATATACATCATTTGTGAAAATTTTCAGCATTCTTAGCTACACGGTTAATGAGATTACAGCCTGGAGACAGACAACAGAACAGACCAGAACAACGAAGTCTTAGTAATGGTCCTTTTTACCCTTGGGTACGGGAACGCCTATATAGTATTGGGAACATATACTCCACGTATAGGGTGGAAATATGTAATACCAATGTATTATAACGGAAGCAGCGCCAGCGCCGCAGCAGCAAGTAGCCTGTGCAGCGCGTCGGCGCGCCAGCTCCGGCGCGGGCGCCAGCGCGTTGCAGTAGCGCGGGCGCCAAGCGCGGCGCCAGGCGCGGGCGCCAGCACGCCGCCCCAGGCGCCGGCGCGCGCGCGGGCGCCGGCGTTGCCGGCTGCATGGCGCCGGCTGCTCGCCTGAATACAACGTATACACACTTAATCGAATGCGCTTACTGTTACACGATAGCGTTAATTATGACATCACATTTTAGAATAGATAAACGAAAATTCGAATAAATCTAAATCGTGGGACTCTGAATATTCGGTGAAAAACTATGCATCAGTTAGGAAATTAATCACTACACCACCTAAACGGTATTTCTATCCTGGATGTTATATACATTGAAGTTTTCAATGAGTTTTAGTTACATAAGGTTTAAAATTAATAAAATAAATACATGAAATACCTTAACTACGTCAATATAGATACCGGCATGAGATCATGCTATCAGATTTATAAAACAGGGTATTCCTTCAGTATGGATTATGGGGGAACAGGGTCATTTACACCAACTTATTGACTTCAGAATGTGGGGTAAAATAAATAGATGTTTTAAAAACCGCCAAGTGCGAGTCGGACCTTCGCGTACGAAGGGGTCCGTCCATTATCTTAGAAAAAAGCCCAAAAATACAAACTTTTTATCGGCAACAAATTTATACTTTGTTTTTTCAGACAAAATTACCAAAAAAACAAAGTTATAATTTGCGGGTTTCTGAAAAACTTTGCTAATATCTCAAAAGATCCATAACATATTCTTTTTTCAGATTTTTCACTTTGGTAGTTTGAAGTTACCAGGAGTACATTTGTGACACTTTGGAATTGGTTACTTCTGAAATGATTGACTTAAAAGAAAAAATGGTTTTTAGAAAACCCAGAAACATTTTTTTAGGACTATTGGATAGGACAAACCCCACACGTATAGTTTTGATGAAAAAAAATGTTCGTTTTAATGTTGTAGTCTTAAAAGTTTCTGAACAAAGTTGTTGTGACTATGGGACTGACAAGGGACAGGACAAGACATGGACGAATCCATAAGGGTTTCCGTTTTTGCCATTCACGCTACGGAAACCTAAAAAAAGGATGTTTATGTGTCGTAGGGCAAACTAATCTTTTGGATTTTCATCAAATAAAAATAAGCATGGTGCAAGTGAAATGTGAGAATGATAAGTGAGTAAATAGATATAAGTATTGAGAGTGAGTGGCACTGACCCTGAGGCACGTGCAGCATGACCGGACGGCGGAGTTCAGGTTTGGAGGGCGAGCACGAGTAGTTGCCGGAGTTTCCTCGCGCCGACGGGAACTGTAGATGTCAGTGCCACCCTTGGCACACCGGGAGGGCCGCTAGCACTGTGCGCGCACGAGTGTGTAGCGCTGGTGTGTACCAAGTGTGTGTGTGTGCGCGTACCCGTGTGTCGGGGGCCACTTCGCTCCATGCGGAATCTCGACGAGGCTCTTGTCGTAGTGAGCACGCGCTCGTCGTTTGTGGTACCAGAAGATGTAGGCGGGCTCCTCCAGCGGCGCCTGCGTGATCACGCACTTGAGGCTCACCGCGGTGCCGGCCTACGTACAGGTTCCGACTCGCCACGATCTGATCTTTGCCACTGGTCGACACACAACAAACGTTGTAATTACAAGTATTTCGTTACTTTTAATAGGTCAGTGAGTCTGAGCAAGCAACTTCTTAAAGATGCCGAGAATAGGGGCAGCATTTAAGGCTGGCGTGTGATGTCTGTGGGGACTGACCATACAACGTGAGCTGCACGAAGTGGCTCATCTTGGGCTCGGTGCCGAGCCTGGCACTCGTACACGCCGGCGTCGCGCGCTGCACGTACTTCACCTGCGCACATCGACCATCGTTACTCTATCGTTTCTATAATTGTTTATTATATGAACTGAATACGCCCTTTACTAATGTATGCCCGTGATGTACCTGCAGGCGTCCAAGTGTCAGTAGCTCGACAAGGAGGCCGGAAGCGCTCGTGCGGGCGATAAAGGTGAAGCGGTCCACCGTAGGATGTGCGGCGTTCGCGGCGCCGGATCCACGACACCGGACTTGTTGTCAGCTGGCGCACCTGCCAACAATCCGTCATGTCACATCATTCATACACTTCGTTACCAGAACAAAAAGATAGGAGTCATAAAGAAGCACTGCAACATACGTTATATACGAGCACATAGTGTAGCCTTGCAGGGCAGGTAGGCGTGCGTGCCCGAGCTGTGGGTGGATGTTGTTGGGCGCGGAGGGGTCGAAGTAAGGGCCCGTGTACAGCCCCACGTACCGCTTGGCGAGCCGCGGCCCGCGCCCGCCTCGCCGCACGACCAGCCTGCAACCACACAACACTCCTCTTGTTCACTAGTCCAGGCTCGAAGGGGCAATTTTGGTCTTAATTTCAGTAGCAGTAAAACAATAGATTTACAGGTGATGAATGCACTAATTATACGTACGTCTTATACGCATTATTTACCGC
>NWSH02000537.1:13979930-13994319 GCA_002382865.2 Heliothis virescens
GCGAGTGAAGAAAAATAGGGGTGTTTTTAATTTTATTTATTTAAAGTCAGCGCATCTAAGGCTCTAGTGAAAAATACCATACACACTAAAATGAGTTATAACATATTGAGATTGTACTAGCTCACGCTGTTTAGTTTAGTAGCTTTGAGAAGGTAGTAAGTTGGAAAGGCGCGGCCGCTGGGCGCCGCAGCAGCACACTGCCGGAACTCGCCGCCCAGCTCTCCGCCACGCTGAGTTCGCACAGCAACCATGATTCCTCACACATCGAAGATTCGTTCTAGGATCTTCTTACTCCACCTGGACGTGGGTTTAACGTGAAATCCCTCTGATGGTATTGAATTAAATGTGAAATGGACTCGTTATGAGACTAGTACCAAGTGAACAGATCTCGAAAAACTAAAGGAGTGTTTGCGTACGCTTACCCGGCCAATCTCGCCCACTGTTATTACAAACCAAAATTGTAAACACTATATCTTATCTCTGTTTTGGTTTTTAAAAAGAAACGATTTACTGTTTCTGCTACTGGAATGTTCCGATGACGAATAAGTTTAGTAGAATTAATACAGTAACCAATGGAATCATGTATATAAGGTTTTTTGAGGCAGTCAACAATATTATCTAAACCTAATATATCTTCAAGCCCAGTGCAAAATTTTTGGAATCGGATTAGACGCTTTAAAAATATTTTCAAAAAGTGTACTTTGGAAAGGCAGTCTAAAACTCCCGAAGACATTTTTACAATCCCATTGCAAAACGACCGGCAATATACAATTTACGAAAACACACCGCAAATACGCGGAACCTAATTTCAGGCGAGGAAACGACAGAGCTCCGTTGTCCATACGTTTCTTATGAAGTTTCTTGGCGAGCGCGTTGAGTATCCGTAGCGATGAACTATCGCGTCATTACGAGAACTTGTCGTCAATCGCTTTTATAATGTGCCTCCTCTATGTCATCGCTGCTGAAGGACTGGTGGAATATAAGAAAATAAAATAATTAATTTCATGTTTTTTTGTATTACCATAATGGATATCTAGGTAAAATAATCTTAAGTGCAAAAAGTAAAATATAAGCAACATCGCCGTGTTTTTTGTTGGGAGATTTCTGAATAAGGGCTAGTGACAGTATCGTCTTTTAGTCACATTAACGAGCAGTTGTTTATGACATGTTTGCAGAACGACAGCGAAGGAATTTAAACATTTGAACATTAAATAATTAATTTACATAAAGTTATATATCTGTGTAAGAAGAGCAGTTAGTGGTCGGTCCTGCGTCTGATTTCTACGGTCGTATCGGATTGCGTCCCATCGAGCTATGAGATGGAAAATAGGAGTGCACCTGTGTCACACCAAAATGTTGAGCACTATACACTATATTTGAGTTGTATGCTCCTAGTCAGCTGGCTTGATCTCCTTACATGAGACCAACCACCAGACACAATCGCTTAGGACGCCCACTATTAATCTGACAAAACAAACAATACTTACTTTAATCTTCACGCGATTTTGTGGTAACTTAGTGCTTGGATAATGTTGGCATTCTCATCGAGCTTCCCAGACACATGAGAAGTCTAGTGCGCTCCTCACCACCTCGTAAGTGAACGAGAGTTGGAACTTAGCAAATCTGAAACAAACATAATTTAATTGGATAAAGACTGCATTGAGGACTCGTGGCTAAGTAAAGCAACAGCTTGCGCGGTCGGCCCGATGCGAGTGGTTTGATATGATAATGAGAATATATATTAATTGTCCTACATTACAATTAATTTACAAGAGCACAATTTGAAGAGTGTCATGGAAATTCCTTCGTGTTTCGGAAGGCAAATTAATTTGGTGGTCCTGACTGCCATTTGGAAACACTTTTGGGAGTCCACAGTGACGGTTACGCGCCCCACGCGTATAATACGGTAACAATGGATATTATACAATATTACCTGAGAACCATACAAACTCCTTCCCATAAAATAGTCAGTGAGTAACGCTGCTCGCCTCCTGTCGCAAAGCCGTGTTTTGTCGCACGAAAGTACGTACGTCAGCAATAATGGACGCCGACTTGGTATCGCTTAGGCCGTCGCGTCGTCTTGCCGGAAGGGCTTTTAGCGTGTAATGCATCGTCTATGTCCGTGCACCAGGAGGATTCCACGAAACAAATGCATTCCTTGCGCAAGTCAACGTTTCTTTAATTTCCTGTAAATGTATAACCAGAATGGTTGAATGCCCAACAGCGTGGCAAATATTTGTAGATTAGTCGGTATTTGTGCCTGGTTCCATTGATAATTTATACCCGCTATCATTGATATTATAGTTACGACCCTTATTAAGCACAGATAGATAGATATACTTTAAGGTTTACAATTTTTTAATAATTTGATCTTAAGAAATAATTAAAGGTACTGCGGACATAATGGGCGGTCTTAATTGCTAATGAGCGAATCTCTCCAGACAACCTAACATAGAAAAAAAAACGTTTAACTTAACATAGAACGTAAGGATCATCAAATGGCTTCAATTTCCTATCAAAATCTATATGAACCACAAGTTTATTTTTTTAATCTCGTCGAATAAGTCAATTGGTAAAAGAGAACTAGAGGGTAAGTTGTTTGAGACTCATAGCCACTATAGTCAAGAATAGAATACAATTAATTAATTTGCATGCTTAACAATGTAGGTTAATTTAAGATAAATTAGGTTGTTACATAAAATGGTTACCTCCTCAAGGTATGGTGCGCGAGCGTCCACGGCCGTAGACTGCGCGAGTTTACGTGCGTTCACTGTAACAGAGAGCGGTGCGGCGACATTCGTGTTCCAGACAATATCACTTCATTCTCCGCGTTCTCTTGTCGACCTGACAACATTATACTGCGATATGAAAATATATATGCAGGATCGAAGACTTTTCTAATGCTGTTATAAATCCCTGCGAAGTTCTCTTAAGTCGATGTCGTCCGTAACTATACCACTCTGGGGTACAAGCTGATCGCGCAGTGCCTCAATACAACCTCTCCCACCCCGTTCCTTAGAGTACTATCTTTGCAGTCACTCGCTCAAATAATTCAGTGACTAAAAATAAGAAGTGTTTTACGCAAACTGTACGACTTTAATAACGTGCTAAAAACACAGTGGTAAGATTTAAATTGTTATTTTAACCTGCCTCGTTGGTCTAGTTAGTCGACTGCTGGCACGAAGTCTCAGGTTCGAGTTCCGCGGGACGGGCCGAAATCTGCTTCTGCTCTTTTAGAAACTTTCACAAAGAGCAGGCCGCGGAGTTGGAAGTTGGTGATTGATACACCCGTGCATCGGGAAGCACGTTTAATGTCGTCCTGCGCCTGATCTCCTACCGGTCGTGTCGGATTGCCGTCCCATCGGTAGTGACAGTGAGGGAATAGGAGTCGCGACCTGTGTCTGAAGCAATGCTTGTGCAATATAATATGTCTGCGAGCTTGCGATCTCCTTATATGAGAAACAGCGCCCGGGCCGATAATCGGCTAGGATGCCATCAATTTTAAAAATTATTCTGCCTCATGACCGGTAAAGATTTAGACTCAACGAATAATCAAATTAGATAGATAGATTAGGCATACCACACACAGATGTTACCATAAAAACCTAAGCAACTTTGCGATGCAGAAGAAACTTAACCATAGTCCAAGCGCCCTCAAATGTCCTAAATGGGGTATCAGACTGTTCTAGCCAGGAGTCGAGCGCGACAAGTATGCGTTGTTTGGCTAAGACGTCGCTCTGGCGCCGTCTCTATGCGTACCGGGATACACTTCTGGCTGGCGTGAAATAAGTGCGAAGTTGCTCCTGACAATAAGGTTTTATTTAAGGATAGCTGGAATAACAACCATTTCAAACCTGTAAAAACATTGATTAAATATATTACTTTTAATGGCAATGAAGGCGTATGAAATAATTGGAAACAAAAGGAGGGTGCACGATAAGGTGGCTAGATATAATCACATTGCGTGCGATTCGAGACAGCCGGGGTGGCTTTAGCCGGTAGGAAGTCTGGCATGCCCCCCTCCACTCTTCCCCAGGCGGAGGATTTCAGTCGCGAATGAGCGACACTGACTAAGTCCTCTAAGAAATTGTTCTAAACGCTTCTGAGCTCATTTAACACACTCAAGTCATAAATTTCAGTCAAGAATTAACATTATAAAACCGGTAGAACCTTTTACTGGAACTTGCTCGGCATCAATATACCGCAGTACTGTCTCTTTCCTCCTGATAATTCCCACAACTTGCAGTGGGAGTAACTTCATCATCACTCTTGTCAAACTGGTTCAGGCGGTCTTCAGTAACTCCTCTTCTGTCGTCCAAATGAATCTCAATGGTCCTCAGCCTTGTCCTAAGGAATTATGTCACTGGCCCTCAATTCTTTCCTCAGGGAAATATTTCTACAGCTATTGAGTCACGTCTACAGCTCTGTTTAATGCCGATATGGTCCTGTAGCAGAATTTGGACACAAATTTATTTGCTTATATGGTTATGTTGTTGGAATGGAGTTTAAAAAAGAGTTGATAAAGCAGGGCCAGAGACCCAAAGATAACAGTATCAGGTTTACTAGACAACATAGAAATGGTGGTAAAATTTTGATCCTTTATTGTAATAAAATTTCAGTATCCCTAAAGTACTTCAAATATTATTAATTTATTTTGAATAATAATACAAAGAAAACTAAATGTCACATACTCAACAGGTTTCAAAAACTCATAACCACTGATGCACAGCAGTACCTTCCAAGAAATTATCTCTGGAAGCCCCGGAAATTGTTTCCTTGATGCAGTTTTCCACTCCGTCATTCCCTCTGGACCTGAGATGTGTCAAGTTTGCCGGATAGAGAGCATCTTTAGAACATGTCTCTGGTATCACAGTTCTTGAACAGTTTATCTGCAAGTCCCTATGACACCTGGAAAAGTTTCTCCACATAGTCTTTTACTGTAATCAAACAAAAATTGAAATAGTTTAAAACTATTATGAAAAACGTCAACAAAAACACAAAAAAATACATACCTTACTGTCAGTTTCCACCTGCAACCACACACAGGTACACTCTTACACAGAAGAATAAAGGTATACAATCGGTAGAAAACATCTTGTGAGCGAGTGTTTGTGCAAAACAAAAATACCTACTTCTATAGCGAGAGAGATATTATTTTTCCAGTTTGTTTTGTTGTTAGGAAGTAAGGTGTTTTGGCTCACACAATTAATTTTCCAAAGTTTATCAAAAAATTTTTTTACTTAAGTGCTACCAATATTGCACTCTATAATACTTTGAAACTGGCCATTAAATTATAAACGAGATAAGAACTTTTTTGTGATTAGACAATGAAAAACCTTTTCATAACACTTACTTGAACGACAGACTATGCTTCTTCCCTGTGGCAATTGGTTGCGTGTTATTTTCATCATCAGTAAGGAGCACAATTTTAGGGAACCTGCCCCACTGCAACTAATTGATGTTCAGTTTTTCTCGTGCCCGCCGCAGGCCGCCGCGGTGGGCGCCGCCCAGCCAACAGCGCGCCCAGCTAGCGTAGCGGTCCCGCCGCGCCTCCGGCGGCCAGGCAAAGAGGCGGCGCGGCGTGGTACGAGAGGACCGAAGAAAGTAGTCAGGAGATTCTACCGATCTGCGGTGCGTATCGGCGCTCACCTGGGTGGCGTTAGCAGATGTCGATGGATATTCTTCGAGAATCTGGTTCCATGCTTTGCGTCGGTTTTTCCTTTCCTACACGCGCCCGTTCATACGTTCCGCTAGTCCACTATAAAGGCTCGGGTCTGTGGTGTGCAAGAGAACAGCGTCTGGCGGGCCCTGCTACCGAAACGAATAGTCGCACTAGCATGCGCGGCGACGGTAATTGTTGAACGCGTTGCTGGGGTTGGATCATGTTGTCCGCGTTGCGCCATGCAGCCTGCGCCGCCGGGCGCCCAGCGCCGTTTCCGGCCGTCACGCCGTACCGGTGCGCGTCGGCGGCGCGGCCTTTCCTCGGCCCAGCCGGCGCCCGCCGCCCAGCGCCACAGCCGCAGCGCGCGGTCGCCGCCGCCCGTCGCCAGCAGCGCGCCGTACGCGTCGGCGCACGTCACCTCGCTCGAGTGCCCCCGCAGCGTCTGGATCAAGTTCGGCTCCTCGATCTCTTCCATGGATTTGGACTTTTCCTTCTTTAAGCTTTTAAACCTTGTTACTTATAGAGTTGCACTAAGTGAATGAGCTCGTTTCACAATGACACTGAAGTGCGGGAGGCGAGCGGGAGGCGAGCGGCCGGCGCGCATGGTGCGCACGTTCAGTGCACGCTGAGGATGATGGCGGTCTGCGTGAGGGGGGCGTGCGGCGCGGCCTCGCCGTCCCGCCACCGTAGCGGCAATCGATGAACCGTGGCGTGGACCTGCCGCCGGCTGTGGCGGATGAAGCCTGTGTGCTCGCCGCGCGACACGCGCCGGACCAGACACTCGCACGAACTACAACGCTTAGTACACAACAGTAATACTACGTAGTACATATTCGTCCAAATATAGTTCGTCAACACCGAAAGCGTTACTTGTTATCCAAGGATAATTAATAAATAAATACTTCTTTCATCATTCGAAAATGCTAGCCATCATATTGATTTTTATGATGAAGGGCGCGATTGGTGTTAGGGGTGTGCTAATGAGTGTGAACCACTCGGGTGCTAATGATAGCTGCAAGGTGTTAGGCAAGCAGCGCACAGCGCACAGCGCGACACGCGGCCGGCCGGTGCAGGGGTGCAGCGCGACTGGCGCCGCTCGCCCCGCTGCCGCCGCTGGCGTGGCCCACACGCCGCATCGATCGCGCGCACACCTGCCCGCCGCGCCGTCTGCCGCCGCTCGACGCTTACTACGCTATCTATTTACGGCTCTATGATGCACGTCACCCATGATTTACAATCGGCTTATCTCGGATAATCGCTTTTCGATATTTTTATCGAATATGTATTGTTTGTAACGCGTTTTAAAAATCAACTGCAAATAATACCACCTACTTACCCCAATAAAAAAATCTGAAAAATCCGTCAAGTCAATTTTTCTCACACTTTAAATAACAGAACGCACCTACGGTACAATAACGTCACTTATGCATCTTACCTAATTTTTCAGGAGAAGCATTTGAAAATTCAACACCCGATTACATTGTACAGTTGTTGTTGAATAAAAAAATTAATTGATAATAATTAAAACACAACTACATAAGTGACAATAACACACTAGGTAAAGCGGTGGATTAGAAGTATCTTCTCATACTCAGTTCAGTTTTGACAAAAATTGCATAAGTGACGTTATTGTACCGTAGGTGCGAGAAGTAAATAGTTCTATTGGAACATTATCGTATCAGGAAGTAGATCCTATCTATTATAGAGAACTATACCTACCTACTACCACCAAACTAATATTTTCTTTCTCCCACATCTATGGAATATAGGACCCGAGAAAAGCTAAGTAACATATACAAACATATTACAAGCTGTTTTCCCGCGGTCTCTCCCGTGTCTTGGGGAAATTCTTCCCATCATCTGCCTAGCCTTTTCCCAACTACGTTGGGGTTGGCTTCCAGTCTAAACGGATGCAGCTGAGAATCAGTGTTTTACATGGAGCGACTGCCTTTCTGACCTCCACAACCCAGTTACCCGGCAAACCTGGCACCCCTGGGTAAGGAAACTGGTTGTCAGACTTTCTGGCTTCTGACTACCCGTAACGACTGCCAAAGATGTTCAAATGACAGCCTAGACCCACCAGTTTATTGTGCCTTCCGAAATTCTTCCTGTTCCCGGATAAAATATAGCCTATGTTACTCAGGGATAGTGTAGGATAGTCCAACAGTTAAAATAAATACTTAATCAGAGAACCAAATTGAGAACAATGATATATTTTTTTCAGAAGGTACTTTCTGAGCCCTTAGTGTGCAAAAAACCAAACAAACAAATTTTTTCCGCCTTTTATTTATATTCGTCTTAGGATGTCTGTCCTAAGATAATTTATTTTTAACCCCCGACGAAAAAAGAGGGGTGTTATAAGTTTGACGTGTCTGTCTGTCTGTCTGTCTGTCTGTCTGTCTGTCTGTCTGTCTGTCTGTCTGTCTGTCTGTCTGTCTGTCTGTCTGTCTGTCTGTCTGTCTGTCTGTCTGTCTGTCTGTCTGTCTGTCTGTCTGTCTGTCTGTCTGTCTGTCTGTCTGTCTGTCTGTCTGTCTGTCTGTCTGTCTGTCTGTCTGTCTGTCTGTCTGTCTGTCTGTCTGTCTGTCTGTCTGTCTGTCTGTCTGTCTGTCTGTCTGTCTGTCTGTCTGTCTGTCTGTCTGTCTGTCTGTCTGTCTGTCTGTCTGTCTGTCTGTCTGTCTGTCTGTCTGTCTGTCTGTCTGTCTGTCTGTCTGTCTGTCTGTCTGTCTGTCTGTCTGTCTGTCTGTCTGTCTGTCTGTCTGTCTGTCTGTCTGTCTGTCTGTCTGTCTGTCTGTCTGTCTGTCTGTCTGTCTGTCTGTCTGTCTGTCTGTCTGTCTGTCTGTCTGTCTGTCTGTCTGTCTGTCTGTCTGTCTGTCTGTCTGTCTGTCTGTCTGTCTGTCTGTCTGTCTGTCTGTCTGTCTGTCTGTCTGTCTGTCTGTCTGTCTGTCTGTCTGTCTGTCTGTCTGTCTGTCTGTCTGTCTGTCTGTCTGTCTGTCTGTCTGTCTGTCTGTCTGTCTGTCTGTCTGTCTGTCTGTCTGTCTGTCTGTCTGTCTGTCTGTCTGTCTGTCTGTCTGTCTGTCTGTCTGTCTGTCTGTCTGTCTGTCTGTCTGTCTGTCTGTCTGTCTGTCTGTCTGTCTGTCTGTCTGTCTGTCTGTCTGTCTGTCTGTCTGTCTGTCTGTCTGTCTGTCTGTCTGTCTGTCTGTCTGTCTGTCTGTCTGTCTGTCTGTCTGTCTGTCTGTCTGTCTGTCTGTCTGTCTGTCTGTCTGTCTGTCTGTCTGTCTGTCTGTCTGTCTGTCTGTCTGTCTGTCTGTCTGTCTGTCTGTCTGTCTGTCTGTCTGTCTGTCTGTCTGTCTGTCTGTCTGTCTGTCTGTCTGTCTGTCTGTCTGTCTGTCTGTCTGTCTGTCTGTCTGTCTGTCTGTCTGTCTGTCTGTCTGTCTGTCTGTCTGTCTGTCTGTCTGTCTGTCTGTCTGTCTGTCTGTCTGTCTGTCTGTCTGTCTGTCTGTCTGTCTGTCTGTCTGTCTGTCTGTCTGTCTGTCTGTCTGTCTGTCTGTCTGTCTGTCTGTCTGTCTGTCTGTCTGTCTGTCTGTCTGTCTGTCTGTCTGTCTGTCTGTCTGTCTGTCTGTCTGTCTGTCTGTCTGTCTGTCTGTCTGTCTGTCTGTCTGTCTGTCTGTCTGTCTGTCTGTCTGTCTGTCTGTCTGTCTGTCTGTCTGTCTGTCTGTCTGTCTGTCTGTCTGTCTGTCTGTCTGTCTGTCTGTCTGTCTGTCTGTCTGTCTGTCTGTCTGTCTGTCTGTCTGTCTGTCTGTCTGTCTGTCTGTCTGTCTGTCTGTCTGTCTGTCTGTCTGTCTGTCTGTCTGTCTGTCTGTCTGTCTGTCTGTCTGTCTGTCTGTCTGTCTGTCTGTCTGTCTGTCTGTCTGTCTGTCTGTCTGTCTGTCTGTCTGTCTGTCTGTCTGTCTGTCTGTCTGTCTGTCTGTCTGTCTGTCTGTCTGTCTGTCTGTCTGTCTGTCTGTCTGTCTGTCTGTCTGTCTGTCTGTCTGTCTGTCTGTCTGTCTGTCTGTCTGTCTGTCTGTCTGTCTGTCTGTCTGTCTGTCTGTCTGTCTGTCTGTCTGTCTGTCTGTCTGTCTGTCTGTCTGTCTGTCTGTCTGTCTGTCTGTCTGTCTGTCTGTCTGTCTGTCTGTCTGTCTGTCTGTCTGTCTGTCTGTCAGTCTGTCTGTGGCATCATAACTCCCGAACGGAAGCAGTGATTTCAATTTAGTTTTTTTTGTATTAAAGGTTACTTACGGGCGAGTGTTCTTAGACATGTTTGATCAAAATCGGTTGAGCCGTTTAAAAGTTATGGGGGTAAAAGTGGGGACATGAATCGAATGTCGGCAAATATCGAGTATATTGATATCGAGTATATTAGTGATGGGGTCTCAAATAGCTTTGTATATTAAAATACCTACTCGTACCGACCTACCTACCTATAAAAAGAATGAAATAAAAATTAAATTAAAAATTTAAAAAACCCCCGACACAAAAACTTGATTTCCCTTTAAAAAGTAAAAAATAATAAACGTCGCGTTGGGGGACCGCTCCTAATTATTCCTTACTTATTTACGATTTTTTTCATAAGTATCACATGCCTACCTATTTAGGAGCGGTCCCCCAACGCGACGTATTTTTTTTATTATTTTTTACTTTTTAAAGGGAAATCAAGTTTTTGTGTCGGGGGTTTTTTAAATTTTTAATTTTGTTAGTTCGAATTTTAATGTCGTCTAAGTCAAATAGTTCACGCCACATAACTTTGCAATTCGGAAGTGAGCCATTTGACTCCGCGCGCATGCGCAGTAGTCTCAATTTTTTTGCTCAACAACAACAACAATGCATGTTGTTTTAACCTCAGAATTGGTAACTTATGTAGGTCCAACGTGTGAAGATGTGTGTGCGGCGTGCGGCGCGGGCGGAGTGCTCGCCGGCCACCAGCTGCGGCGGAGAAAGTCCGTCGCCGGTATCGACTGCCGGCTGGTGGGGCGCCAGGGGGGGGGGGCGGCCGTGACCTTGGGGCGCGCGTGTCGGCGCCATCGGCCGACCTCATCACACTTCATCAATATCTCACTAATGCCCTACTCGCACTCCGTCAGCTTTATCGATGACCAAACTTCACTTTGACGTTATAAAACTTGTTCCAAATAGGTAGGTAACAACGACACATATAAGTTTGCAATCGGAAAACAATAATTACGATTACACATGGTTAACTAAGAGTTTCACGTAGCCGGCCTCTCAGATACTTATACATGTAACCCTTCTTAGAATTCGGGTATTACTAACATTCGCAAAACACCCCATCAGAAATAAGAGTAGAGAATTAAGAGACTTCTACGTCGTAAACTTCATACCCGCAATAGATGCCATGTGTTAGTGACAAGTTCATATCAATATGAATAAAATAAGTCCAAACTCGAGGTTGCTTCCACAAACTGTCGAAGAGTGCCCTGAACTGCATCTTCATAGAGCTGGCAAATGCAGATGATACATACCGATGAGGAGTTTCCTCGACTCCCTGTCGTCTCTTAACTTTCTCTGTTTTGTAGTAAGTATCGAAAAAGACATTAAACATGTTCTACGTATAGTAAGTATCATCAAACATACACACACGTGCCTACAGTGTCCGGGTTCTCATCATCAGATGTTGTATCTCACGATGGATAATTTGGAAAGCATGAGTACACAGACAGACCCTCAAACAAAAAGTAATTGTTCAAATCCGTTGGAAAATGAGAAAGATATGGTTATAAACATTCAACTCCTCCTTTTTGGAAAGTAGCTTAAAAGTATCAACAAAAACGCGTGGCAAGTCTATGACAAAAATATTATGTTATTTAGAAGCGGATTGTGTTGACGAAATGAGCCGAGCAAAGTTTGTAGCCATAATAAGTTGATCCATCTCGCGTTACTATTACATCGAAACGTCAAGCTCACTCGGAGCCGAGTAAGTTCAGTTGCACACGTGCAGCGCCCGCAGTGCCTGCTGCCATCTCTCTGTCTACTACGCGCACATCATGCCCTGCTGACCTCTTCTCATACAGTGGCGTGCTTAGTTAAAAAAAACTCACTGAAAAGATAGGTATAGGTACCTATCTATACCACAACTCAAAAGGATACAAAAATCGTTTTTTAATCGACTTAAAAACTGAGGTTTTTGTATTGATAAGAACTTTCTACTAATGGGGGTAGGTACTTAGTGACAGTTATTGCTAGTCACTAATTGATGGTTTTATAGAGAAAGAAGGGGAAATCAATAAGTAGCCAACACGGACGAGGAGACCAAACTAATATTTTTTAGTTCATTGACATTGTTTGAAATAATTAAAAATAGAATAGAATGTTTTAAGTTCTAGAGCCTCAACCACCAGTCCGACCCAAAAACGCAAAGGTAGATAATGTATTACATAGTGCTTTGGCCGTTATATGAGTAAGATATTGAACAGCAGTCAAAATGAATAAGTAGAAGGTATAAGGCGGCGGTGAGTAGCGAGGCGCGGTGGGGGCCGCGCGCGAAGGTGAAGATGGACCCCAGGCTCCGGCGGCGCGGCGCGCCACACTACCGACCCGCGCACAGTGCGGCGCGCACGCACACTCTCCCACAGCGCGAGTTCCGAGTGCCGAGTGCCGAGTGCAGTGAGTGACAGTGACGAGTGAGCATGCGCAGCTGGAGCCTGGCGCTGCTGGTGTGCGCCGCCGGTGAGTCGCCTCTACACGACACACGCGACGTTACACACGACGTTACATAGGTCCAAAATTACAAGAAATGAGTATTGAAATTTGGATACCACGCTCCGTGTCGCGGATTCGATTCCATATGACAGCAAAAATGTGCTCGCTCTGATTGCTACGAAATCATAAATTGGGCGGGCGTCAAATGTCAACCGGCGTTTGTAAACTTGACTACAAAACATACTGATTTTTTTTTATCCTACTATAAGCAAATGACTTTAAATTGAGGGCAAATTTATAACTGTCTACTAAAAATGTAATCGTTCTTCAGAAGCAAGTACACTAAACTTCTACCACTAAGGGTAACTTTAAATCTCTTTGCTCACATTCAGAACGGTCAACAAAAATAACAAAGTAAGCTTTAACTTAATAAATATAATTATACTAAATATTAGTACGAGACATTGTACACAAGTTGCAGCATAACCTCACAGTAACAAAGTGGTGCACTACGATACTCTTACGTAACACCAAGCTAAGCAGCACTGCCTCGACTGAGGGTCCGCGTCACCGTACTACGGAATCTAGAAGTTCGAAATGCCGACCTACTGTGTTTATCAAGTGCACAAGATCGACGTGACGCGAGAGTGTACGCTATGTCGAACTATTGTATCGAGAATGTTCACTATCCCGATGTACGGAATAGCGAAAGTTTGTTAATCACAAATATTAGACAAGTGGGAATGTTTTCCATCGTAATGAATATATTTGGTGCCTAAAAATCTAATTTTGCATTGCGTTAGTGTAAGTAGAACTAGTAATTTTAGGTTTTGGATATTGTTTTCTTTTGCATTTTGAACTTTGACATTCCATAGTACAGTTGAAGGTAATAGGTACGTTTATTTTTCATAGGTAGGTAATGTAACCCTACGTGCCCGAGTCCAACTCGCACTTGCCGGTTTACGGTAACTATAGTATAAGCTAAAGTGATACAGTCGGTACGATACCATGACCGGTTCAAGCAAACGCCGGATAAAGCTTCCGTGTGTTTTTAGGGTTCCGTACCCAAAGGGTAAAAACGGAACCCTATTACTAAGACTTCGTTGTCTGTCTGTCTGTCTGTCTGTCTGTCTGTCTGTCTGTCTCCACGCTGTATCTCATTAACCGTGATAGCTAGAAAGCTGAAATTTTCACAAATGATGTATTTTCGTTGCCGCTATAACAACAAATACTAAAAATTAAAAAAAGTTATATATTAAGGGGGGTCCCCATACAATAAATTATAAAGACAGTGCAATTTGAATACAACGCCATCTGTTACTCAGTCGTGGAACTACAGCTTGGTACGGAACCCTTCGCGCGCGAGTCCAACTCGCACTTGGCCGGTTTTTTGTTTTTTGAAGCGTACAAAGTGGCGCGTGTCTGTGTGCGTGAGCCAACAGGACTGTTTTCCCTAATAGTACAACGAGTTTGAATTTGCAGTTACACACACTCGCGGTTTTTCATAATTTTATAAACAGAAGGCGTAATTTTAAAAGTTTATACCCCTGGGTTCCATACCCAAAAGGGTAAAACGGGACCCTATTACTAAGACTTCGTTGTCTGTCTGTCTCTCTCCAGGCTATATTTCATAAACCGTGACAGCTAGAAAGCTGAAATTTTCACAAATGATGTCTTTCCGTTGCCGCTATAACAACAAATTAAGGGGGTCCCCATACAGTAAACGTGTGAAACCGCAAATTTTAACTTAGTTATTCATATATTTGTATGAAAAACAAATTTATTTTTTGCTGCTCGAAAAATATTTGTATTTTGGCTAGTTGTAAGTAATAGATACGTTCATTTTACATAGATAATGGTACAGAACCTTCGTGCGCGAGTCCAACTCGCACTTGGCCGGTTTTACCCATTTACGGGAATTAGTTTCCACGGGATGTGAAGCATGCCACTTGCAGCACCACAAAACCGACTTCACAAAAAAACACTGAAAGGGATAAAAAAATAAAACTTTTCACATGGCTCTAGAAGTCGGTG
>NWSH02000537.1:14006226-14017113 GCA_002382865.2 Heliothis virescens
GGATCATACTCCGAACGGATGCAGTTGTTCAATTTTAGTTTTATTTATATAAGAGGTTACTTAGGGCGATGTTCTAGACATTTTGATCAAAATCGGTTAGCGTTGATAAAGTTTGGGGTAAAGTGGGGAGATGAATCGAATGTCGCAAATATCGAGTATATTGATATCGAGTATATTATTGAGGTCTCAAACTTTGATATAAAGAATTATCTAACTTGTATCCGGACACGTATCTACTACTATCAATGAAGAATTAAGAAATGCATAATTAAAATTAAAAACCCGACAACAAAGAACTTAATTTCCCTTTAAAAATAGAAATAATAAAAATACGTCGCGTTGGGGGACCGCTCTAAAAAGGTAGGCATGTGATTACTTATGAAAATATCTAGAATAAAGAAATAATAGGACGTCCCCAACCGACTATTTTTTATTTATTTTTAATTTTTAAAGGAAATTAAGTTTTTTTGTGTCGGGGGTTTTTTAATTTAATTAATTTTATATAATATAAGTAAGATTTATAAATCAACACTTACTTGTATATTATTATTCTATAGGACGAGAACTGTCGTTAACCTACTAAAGCATCACACACTATATGTATATTTTTATCACCTGAGTAATATATAAAGAAACATTTAAAATAATTATTGTGTTAACAATGTTAGTTGGCTTTAACTATAATTCATTGCTTACTGATTATATACTTATCCTTTTGATGTTGTATCAGAAAATATTTTGCTTTTATTTTGCGATATTAAATTAAATACTTGAAATCTATACTAATATAATCAGAGTTTTTTTTTTTTGTTAACAGGGGTCTGATTTGAAAAATATTAATACTGTTGGAAAGTACACTATCGCCCGAGTAACAGACATATTTTATCCGGTACGGGAAAGATTCCCGGTACGCGGTAAAACGGGAAAACAGCTAGTATATTTAATATAGCTTAAGAGTTTGTTTGAACACGCTAATCTTAGAAATATGACCATTTTGAGAAAAATCTCAGAAGACAAGAATGTGACGATGAATTGTGGTCTCGGCTGTTCTTGAAACATCTTTTACAGCCATAGGGTAGTCAGAGCCAGACAGCTGACAGCAGTCTTACAAGGGTATCGCGTTGCTCGGTAACTGGGTGTGGTCAGTATGCATGCGTCGTCGTCCATGTACCACTGTCTCTCAGTTCGTTCCGTTAGATGGAGCCGACCCAAGAATAGGAAAAGCTACAGATGACAATGACAAATAAGTAGCTAGTCCATTTATCGAAAAAGGCCAAAGTCTAATTTTTATCGAGTGCGTGAATTGTTCTCACGGGAAAGTGTGTCGACTAATTGACGATATCTCTCTTCAGATTGCATTTCATACTAAATTTTATTAACATTGGCCACTTTATCATTGAATCAGTCTTAATAGGTATGCAGTCTATTATAAAATAATGTGTAAATTATTAAGTAGACGCATTTTAATGCCAATTTATCGTAGCATATTATTATTTCTAATCAATTGATTGTCAACAAAATACGTGTTTTAAACTATTTTACTGTGAATAAAAAATCGTTAAAATATTGTAATATAAGAAAAAAATATGTAGTATTTATTAACTTATCATTATTTTGGCATACTAGTTCTGCCAGGTTTCACCCGATTCCATGGGACTACTCCGCGCACCTGGATAAAAAGTAGCCTATAGCCTTCCTCGATAAATGGCTATCTACACTGAAAATTTTTTCAAATGGCGCAGTAGTTCCTGAGATTTTATATTTTTCTGATCAACAAACAGAGACACAACGGTTCAACTTTATAATATTAGTACAGATTGAAACTCGATATTCTTTTTCAGGGTTTGTCTCGTTGAGAGATATAATCTCACACATGGATAAAAGTATCACTTACAATATTATTTGATGTAGAATAATACTGGCTTCCACCTGGTTCACTCGCTCCTGAGAAACTACTCCCAGACCCGATAAAAAAGTAACTATCATGTATAATATATAATCTATATTACTGCCAATTACATTGAAATCTGTTAAGTAGTTTTGTGTAAGAGTGCTTAAACATCCACTTATACATAATATCTAAACTTTCATGTTTCTAACCACCTTAAATAGTGTGAATAATTAGAGAAATCGGTGAAATCAAACCTATAGACCTTTACCTCTAAATTATTTTTAAAACAAAATAAGCACACTATTTCTATGCCAAAAATTGTATTTTACTAGCCTTTGTTCGCAGTTTCAACGCGCTCGAAAAATTTTTATACCGTACCCGGATAAAATAAGCTGTGTCCTCTGGATGACTTAAATGTAGCTTCCAAGCGTGAACGATTTTTTCAAAAAATTTTAAGCATTTTATTGAAGAGCTCCTTGGCTAAAGTCTATAGCCGCGGATCGACTCGATTAGTAAGGTTAAGCAACCTTGGATGGGTCGGTCCGTGATGCCGGGTGACCATCTTGTCATAAGAGTTCTTCCGATGCACTGTTCGAAGCACACTGTAAACTGGTGCCACACTAGCGCTCAGACTGTCAGTCTTGAACCATCTTTGATCTTCAGGTCTGTCTTCTGTTATTACTGAGGTAGTACAGGAAATAGCTCAAGTCCTGACGATCCAAGTTCATACCAAGCATAGAGGGCCAGGGTGCACCATAGAGTTCAATCTTGTGTGTCGATCGTCTGACTCAGGCACTTGCTCACAATGTGCTGACACTATTCTCACTGCATCTGGTTTATGAGCTGGAAGACCCGACCCAAAATAATGTTGGGAAAAGTTAGCCTAAGATCTGACGACCATACCGTATTACACCCCCCCTCCCCCACTACCCCTCCCCCAAAACCTTCCCTTATAAGTTAGTTACGTACTGTTGTTTCGGCGATTTCACCCGCTTCCCGTGCAATTACATAGAACTTTCCTCCTAGATAAAATATATAGGCCTATGTTACCCGAATTAAGTAGTTCCCTCCCCAACCGTGAACTTGATTAAAGAAGAATTTTTCCAAAACGGTTTTAGTAGATTCGGATTTTAGATACAAAACAAACAACACATAAAAATACTTTTTATAATAATAGACTAGCCGTTTTCCGCGTTTCCCATCCACCCCCGTGGAAATTCACGCCCGATATTCCCACACTACCCGGATTTATCTACTAAAAAATAGCTATCACTCCACGTAGGATGAACAGACACTCTTCCCATCGCCGAATAATGTAGCTGGTCGAACGGTGAAATAATGTTTAAAATCGCTCCAGTAGTTGAACCTATCATTACAACAAACAAACAAACAAAACCAAAGTTTTCCTCCTTATAATATTAAACTATTATAAACATGAGACGTCACTCTCTCGCATCACTCTTTATTCCCGCCCTGGTCTCAGTATTTTAAATCGCCGCCCACGGCTTAAGAAGGCCATTATAGCCGTTATGTCGACGACGTTTAGTGCACGTAGCAATCCTTGAGAGATCCGCTCGAAACCCCCATAAGACCTTTCTACAGTACCCCTGATGTCTCACCTTTTTCCCCTCAAAGTATCACCTTTATCACCATAAACCCGGCGAAGAGGAACATAAATCGCGTTCAGCTATTTTACAAGATACACGCCACCCTAAATCTCCACCCAATACTCACCAAATTCATGTGATGCCCCATCCACTCAGTCCCAACTTTGCCCAAAACTTATACCCCTATGCCTAATACGTCACCCAATTTTTTTATAACTAAGCAGTTTCACAGGGTGATATATTTAAAGTTCTAATAGCTATCTAAATATAACTTCATAAAATGTCTTTCATCTTGACTCTTTCTATGACATATCTATAGATTAAAGTTATATGAAACTTGTGAAACTGCACTCCATCATCATAATTTGAGTTATAAGCGTGTTCGATTTAGTCCTTTAAAAAATTACATTAATATAAATCTCATTCTTCCTTGCCTGTCTCCCAAATTTATTGTCTCGCCGCGCCCAGCAATCCACCGCTCGCTAACCTACTATGTATACTTTCCTTATTGTCCACTTTTCCCCATGAAAAACTCCCCTCCTCGCATTTCCAAACACACCCCCACCGCGTATTTTATAGCACACGTCAACACGAAATAAGCACCTTACCATTTATATACTATTGTCATCTTCCTAGCGCTCCCCATTACGGACTAATATCCCCACCTCACCCACCTCCTATTTTTTGTCTTCCTCTCCCTCTCACTCCCTCTAGACCAATCATACTAACATTACTTTTCGTACATGTGTTTCATCCGGCCTACCTCGATTACATCCTAACCATGAACATGAATATCTTAATCCTCTCATCACCCCGTCAAGTTACTACATTCATAATTTGATACATCACCACTCATGCCTTATATGTACGGCTAACTATAACTATTTTGTCTCTCCCTTTATGGTCCGAAAACTTTATTCAACAGACCTCATCTGTGATTTATGCCTGCAAAAGTAAGCATCTTCTCCTTGCATCCAGCGCGTAATAGTTCGCTGTCCTTTACTTAGTCCCTATTCATCTACTCACTAATACTCGATACTGCAGCATTCTTTTTGCATTAATGACCTCTCTCTAATCTCGACTCAACTAGTCTCGTAGTCGATCTTAATTCCCTACTACACTCCAATATACGGATAAACCTTTAATCCAATACCTAATACATTAACATCATTGACTCAACCTGTTCTCTGTAAATTTTTGATCTCAGTATCGACGAGTCACGACCACAGAATTAACACTGATATCCCTTTCAGCACCCTCTGCTCCTACAGCGCTAATTATCTCTACTACAGCATATATGATTCGTGAACACCGCTCTCTTCTCACTCATAGACGCTCAATTACCTCACCCAGCTATCCTTTGCTCCTTATAGGGAATTATCCTATACGACCCGGTTCAAAACAAAAGAGCTATAGCTTATAGCCTATACCCCTTTCCAAGCTATTTGTTCGTTATAATATGCTCGCGTCGATCAGAGACGCCAAAGAAGATACTCTCTCTAGATTAGAGGTATCCGAGTCAGTCTTAGCTCGATATACGCTGCAGATTACACTGCGCGACACACTACCACACACACACAAACTCTTTGATACCAGCTAATATATAAAATCGTCATCTAGATTCCTCTCAGTATAATACCTCTATCTTCCTATTTACTATTCTTTCGCCACTACCACGTCGACGCCTGTATTAACATGCAGTGACCCATCTTGATAATACGATATACTTAACAACGCGTTCGCTAGATTGTGCTGACACCTAATTAATCCTACTGCTCCATTTTGTCGATATTCCCACAACCCGATATTGTCCCTATATCATAGGAACCACTTGCTGTAGATTCTGTTAATCCTCTCCTGTCGACATTACCTAAGGCATGTGAATTTCTCCTATCATGAGATAAGCAAATCAAGAAGATAATAGATATTTGAGACATTTCAAAGGAACGGTGACACAAACTGTTACAAAGAACTCTAAGCACTCCACCCTCTTATCACTATAATTTGAATGATCTATAAAGTCCTCCTGACCTAGCACCATTTATAACTAGTTGCGTCACTCCCCGACAAATTTACCTGCCTAGGTCTAACTCTCTTATCAACATACCTTACAACCACCCGGTTACCCTTCCACCACCTGTATCTCCACCTCGGCCCTATCTCCGCGTGATCCATTACCCCAGCGACCGCCGGACTAAAAAGTACTGGTCAGCCCACCCCACGATCGCTACTGACCCCTGCACTATATGATAGCTCGGTGTGCTTCCCCTTCCGGTCCCCGCATAACCGCCTCCACCTCCTTGCCACGATATCAGAGCCCGACCTTGCTTAGCCCCGCATACCTCGGATCCCAAAATACGCGCGGCCTAACACTACACAACGTATTCTTTCGGTCAATCGATCCCGCCAGAGCTGTCGCCTCGCTCTATCCCCTCAAACATCCCCACATACTCTCATCAGCCTCTGAGCGCCATAATCAGTTAATAAATCAATTATCTTAATGTCCAGAAAAAAAAAAATCGCAAACAGTTTTTTTACTAAATTGTCATTTTATAAGCTAAATGCAATCCTATTTATCTAAAAGTATTTATTGTTACATTAAATAAGTCTTTCGTTCAAAATACTTCGCTAAACGCTAACAAATGACTTATAGATGAGAAAAGGAAATAATCACGACCCATAGAAACTGTCATTATGATTTAGAAATGTCATAAATTAATTTAGACCAATATCATGCTGTCGTTATTTTACGGATCTTCAAAACACTAAATAAGATCATATTTTAAAGATAATTTTGTTATAAACATGAATTTTGACGTAATGCTACGTAAAAAGCATATTACTTATAGTTGAAACAATCTAAAGAATAAATTTCAAAGAAAAACGGCTCCGTTTAAATTTTTTATACGGGCCGTCTTTACGGCAAAGCTGGAGCGCTTTTGTTTAAAAAAGGTTAATTGATAAGAAAAAATACTCGACGGTCTACAAATATCCCACTGGAAACACAAAATCCTCAATAACAAGATAAAGTTCCTTAAAAAATCAAACTGAACGCAGACTTAACAGAACATTCCTCCACTCACTAAACTCACAAACACTAACCGAAGCGCGCTCAAATTCAAGTAACTTTAAAAAAATCATCAACGTCAAAAATCGCGGCGGGAATCGACATAATACAGGTGTAGAAATAAAAAAAAAAAAAAAAAAAATAAATTAGCAGTTTAATTTAGATTTTACAAAAGAGGTTATGAGGAGCGCTAACTCTTGCGCGAATCAGAGACCGACTCGGCCTCCGTCCCCGCCTAAAAGGGCGTGCGCTTCAATATTCCCACATTGGGGCCGAGGCGCGCAAATCTTTTGCTCCCATTTTTACTTTCTGGTTTTATATTTCGTGGGCTGTTTATTTAAATGTAATAATGTCTGGCTTATGTTCTCGTCATGATATGACTCCGTGATTTGCGTTCCATTAATTGAGCGACTTTTTGTGATAGAGCCCCATTTTAAGTTTGTAAAGCCTTCAGCAGTTTTATTTAGCAACCGTCCTCTTGTGGATTTCGGAAATAATTTCTTTTTGGTTTCGTAGAAGGAATTGGTTTGGGTTGCGTGCGAAAATCTTGTTTTGATATTTTATTTGCGTTACAGTTATTTTTGTAAATAAATTACTTTTAGTTGAAAAAAGATATAAGTTAGTCATGAAAATTAAAAAAAATATATCTTTAAGCTTGAAGAAAGTATCCACGAACCATTTTTAAATACAGAAGTCAAGTAGTTAAGTACCTACCAAAAAAATTCAAAATTTGCCATAACACTTTCTTCATTATAAAATGCCTACCGTCGCACTTTTGTCTGAAAAAACTAGACCCGTTTTCTAAAAATGAAGCTGAAAACTAGGTCTTATACTTACTTGGCTACTAAATAACTTCTATATATTTTTACTTAAAATGAAGTTGCTGTTCGTTAGTCCTGCTAAAGCTCGAGAACTGCTGAACCGATTTGCGCTAATTTGGATTTGAATAAATGTTGAAGTCCAGGGAAGGTTTAAACGTTGAAAATAGGGAAAATTTTTAAAAAATGGTTTCACCGGATCAGCGTACCTATTTAAATAATAATTTATAAGTTCAAGAGCTTGTTTGTTTGAACGGGCTAATCTTAGGAATTACGGGAACCCATTTCAATAAGTTTTCTTTAGTGTTTATAGTCCATTATCGAGGAAGGCTATAGGCTACTTTTATCCGGAGGCGTAGTAGTTCTACACGGGACGCGACGCTGAAAATTACCGCTGACGTGAAGTAGTCATTAAATAAAAGGTGTCATTTGGTACTATAATGGAGACAAGCAGACGTGGCTTACATAATTATGTATAAATTCTAACTACATTCTACATAACAGTATTTATACAAAAAATAGATTTAAAAAATCGCCAAAGTGCGAGCGATCGCACGAAGAAGGAGAAGAGCGGTTCCGTGCCTATCTATATAAAAATCACCTTCTTTTTTAATGCAGAACCCCCTAAAATATCATTTTTTTTAGTTTCACTTTTACTTGCGAACAATGAAACATCATCTCATGAAGATTCAAATGTCTAGCGTATCACAGTTCTTGACGATTACAGCCTGATGACAGACAGAGATCCGGACGCGAAGTACTTATAAAAAAAAATACAAATTATAAACTCCTGAACATTGAATAAATTACATAATATTTACTACAAAAAATTGCGCAAAATATAATATTTTCAGCTTAACACAACTGTACATAATTTTTAGTATATTATTACTCTAATGGCCTAATTACTAGTTGATATGTAGAATAATTTATAACAGATTAATTATACATTATGTTTCGCATAATAAAGCATTTTCATAGAATTACTTAACTATCTCCTGTAATTAAGCGCGCTTTCCCGCATTTTCATGGCACTGTTTAAGTTATGTATTCTACGGCCTTCCTAATAAAAACCTATCATTCTCATTTGCATCTAAATAATTTTGACATTAGCCCCATACAATAATGTCAAATTCCTATCTCTAGTAAGCAATATCCAGGGATATGACAGAATATGAATTCCGCAGTTAGCGTACTGTCAACAAAAAACTTTATTAATTTCACCAACTTTCCAAAAAATTTGGTATTAAAAGTTGATTTTTTATGTTTGTTATGATAGAGACAGACAGACAGACAGACAGACAGACACGTCAAACTTATAACACCCCTCTTTTTTCGTCGGGGGTTAAAAAGCAAAGTGAGTCTGTTTGTATGTCGTGCTTTATATCTATACTAATATTATAAAGCTGAAGAGTTTGTTTGTTTGAACGCGCTAATCTCAAGAACTACTGCTCCGATTTGAAAAATTCTTTCAGTGTTAGAAAGCCCATTTATTGAGGAAAGCTGTAGACTACTTTTTATCCGGGAGCGGGTGAAACCGCTGGCAGAAGCTCGTAATTTTATATATCACGACTCCATCAACTTATCCCATTGTTTCTTAATAGATTAATGGCAATGTGCACCACTATCGGAACATTATTTATTCGTTTTAAAAGAAATCCAAAAAGTTGCCTCGTCCCCAACTTGAGGATATAATTTATTTTGCATAAGCANATTTATCGAGGAAGGCTATAGGGTTTTTATCCGGGTACGCGCAGTAGTTCCCACGGGAAAGCGGGTGAAACCGATGGCATAAGCTAGTATGTTATAAATGCGAAATTAACTCTTTGTGTCTGTCGTGCTTTAAGACAATACTACTGAACATATTTAAATAAAATTTAGGTACATGGATAGCGCAGAGCCTAAGAAAGGACATACAGTTTTTTATCCAGCTGCGGCAAGTAGTTTCCTCGAGAATCGGATGAAAAAGCGACATGCAGTTAGTTTTCCATACGCATTCTAGGCTTTATTTTTTGGTAGAACGGGTTAACATATTTTCCCATTCATTATAATATTAGTAAAAATGTTGTAGGCATAGAAATAATAATAGCGTAATATCTTATTTCTAGATACGAAAAAAAAATATAAAAATGCGAATGCAGCCGAAGCAATAAGCTAGTTGTAACGTAATTCTTAGTCAACTTATCTATAGTAATAAATAAATGGAACATATTTATTATAGGACTGCAAATAAGACATTATTAATTGTTTACTTAATAAATATAATTATAATATATGAATTAATGAATATGCTTCACATTTTATGCGATGGATAATGTATAGGAAATTTTTGTACATAAATTGCGTGTCTGTGTAATATATTTTCAATATAATAAAGGACTACCTCGTTGGTCTAGTGGTCGGCATAGCCGACTGTTGTGCACGAGGTCTCGGGTTCGATTCCCGGGCCAGGCCAAAATCGCTTTGTGGGTTTTAGAAGCTTTCACACAAACAGCCTGGAGTTTGGAAGTTGGCGTTGTTACACCCTCGTGCCTGGGAGGGCACGTAAAGCCGGCGTCCTCGATTGTTACTCAGTAGCAGACGTAGTTATAATTCCACGTCAGAGGCCGTCAGGCGGATTTGAGAAAACTCTGACACTAGGGCTTGTCAGGTGTTTAAACCTGCAGCGAGTGAGATAAGAAGAATATAATAAAGGTTTTTTTGTTTGAACCGTTTTGAAAAGCGTTTTACTGTTGGAAAGCTATACTATCCCCGGGTGACATGGACTATATTTATATATCCCACAGGATGTAGTTTCCATGGGACGCGAAAAAAACTACGGAAAATAGCTAATAATACCTATAATCGACTAGCTTCTGCCAGCGGCTTCGCCCGCTTCTCGAGGAAACTATTTCCCATATCTGGACAAAAAGTAGCCTATATTATTGTTGAAGGTCTATTCTATCTCTGTACCAAATTTCATCAAAATCGGCTCACTGGTTTAGGCGTGAAAGCGTAACAGAGAGACAGACAAAATTACTTTCGCATTTATAATATTAGTAGGGATAGTTAGGATAAAGGTAAGGAGGTCAAATCGGCCATTCTCCAAAAAAGCGTTCTTCGCCTAATTACCGTACCCTTTTTATTTTTCCCTGATTTGACATTAAATACATTAGAATATGAAACACATCGAAGGTACGAATCGAATAATGTATTTGGCATTTAACTATTATTGGTAGTTTTCTAGATAATGAGATTTAAAAAAAAAATGTGTACGGTAATTAGATATGTTGAATATTTGATGCAACGGTAATTAGAAAATAACATCAAGTCCATGTAAAATATTAAAAAACCGGCCGAGTGCAAGTTAAATTCGCAGACAAAGGGTTCCGTATCCTCTATCTNAAATTACTTTCGCATTTATAATATTAGTAGGGATAGTTAGGATAAAGGTAAGGAGGTCAAATCGGCCATTCTCCAAAAAAGCGTTCTTCGCCTAATTACCGTACCCTTTTTATTTTTCCC
>NWSH02000537.1:14017213-14027496 GCA_002382865.2 Heliothis virescens
AACCGGAAACCCCATTTTAACCCTTTAATGGATTTATTTAAAAAAATGTGAAACACGTGTTTAGGTACTCATTTATTTCAAGGAGTAACTTCACCAAATTTCATGTCGAAATTCGTAATTAATATACATTCGCCATACAAAGTTTCAACCCCTATTTCAACCCCTTAGGACACGAATTTCAAAAAATCCTTTCTAAACACGCGTCAGGAGTCTTAAGATGAACCTCTGTGAAAAAATCAGCTTTTATAGGTTCACCGGTTGGGCCGTGCGATGTTGAGTCAGTGAATCAGTCAGGACTTGAGTTTTATTTATATAGAAGAAAGATAGAAAGAAGAAGATAGAAGACTACTCGACGCACCCGGATAAAAAGAAACCTATAGCCTTCCTCGATAAATGAGCTATCCAACCACTGAAAGAGTTTTTCAAATCGGACCAGTAGTTCCTGAGATTAGCGCGTTCAAACAAACAAACAAAAACAAACTCTTCAGCTTTATAATATTAGTATAGATTAAATACTCTTAATCAACAACAATATTTATTATTTATTTGGATAAAGATTAATATTATTACGTTGATACAACTCTTAACAAATAATGCATTCATTTCCACCAAAGATTACCATAAAAACGGTTCTAGAGAGTTAATCTTAAAAGATAGACATATACTATCGCGGACATTTTTTTAGCTCATTTTAAGAGGAATAATTCTTTCGTACATATATTTTTGGTATCTTGAACCGTTTTCGCAGCGCACGCAACGAAAGCCCTCAAGGATGAATAATCTTTCCCGTTTTTTCTACATTTTCCATTATTTCTTCGCTCCTAATAGCTGCAGCGCGATGTTATATAGCCTAAAGCCTTCCTCGATAAATGGGCTATCTAACACTGAAAGAATTTACCTGTAGTTCCTGAGATTAGCGCGTTCAAACAAACAAACTCTTCAGCTTTATAATATTAGCATAGATTTATCTGTACTTATTGTTTCTGTTAAAGAACAAGTAATTATTTGAATTTTATTATCTAACTAGCTTCTGCCCGCGACTCGTACGCGGATTATGTCGCTTATGCCAGCGACAACGGGGCGTCAAAATCAAAGATCTGAAACGTCTCATATGTAGAATTTGACAATTTCAATAAATTTTCCGAACAAAGTAAATAATAACTTTCTTACTACTTTTGAGATTTTATTCCATATTTTTTAAACTTCAAAAAAAACCAACAGGCATCAATTTGCTTTTGGACCTATTATTTCCCAAACTATTAATAATATCATCAACATTTTACAAAACCCCTATTCATTTTCAAATACCTAAGGGTAGAAATGAAAAAAAAAACACTCCTCGCGTTATGTGTGAGTACGGATACGCTAATAAAATATATATTTTCACTTTTATTTAACCACTTTTTCTGCGTGATTTATATACTAGTACCCCAAACAGCTTTCTAGTCTTCACGGGACGGACGCATGTCATATTATCGACGGAGTTTATAAAGTCGATTAATAGGTAACTTAAATAGTTTCAAGCTAGTAGCATAGATTACGCTAGTAGTTTAAAATGGCGACTTAAAGCAGTGAGCGTGCGCCGGTACTATCATTTGATAGTTTTAGCGCTTCATCAGACAGACAGACAGCTGGCGCTCTGCCGCGAGGCTGCGCGTCCTGTACACTGACGGTGCTGTAACAACCCGTCTTATGTTGCAGAGTTCGCTCGAGGCGCGGCCGGCGCAGGGGGCGCGGGGGGCGTGTGGTACCCGCCGCCCGTCCCCGTGCAGGTGCCGCTGCGTGAGTACCTCCACTCTGGGGCCGCTGTGTGGGACCTGAGGATACCTTGTATCTTCTACATTTTATACTGCCTGTTCCTCAGGGTTTCACCCGCCTTCCGGCCACTAACTTCTTCGCGGACAAAATGTATAACTTTGAGGATAGTGTAATTTCTCAACAGTGGAGGATTTGTTCGAATCGGTGCTCTTATTCCGGAGACTTTATCGTACGAGCAGACAACACTTTTTTCTCTTAATTATATTAGTACCTATAAGTAAGTAATAAGTAGATACATTACATCAAACTGTGTGATACATTTTGTTGTATAAAATGAATCATATATAAGATGTTGTTAAAATATTTGATTGTGATTGCAGCAGGAGATAGCAGCGGGCGCTCGTCGCTGTCGGTGCTGGTGGTGCCCGTGCCGGTGCCCGTGCCCGCCCCCGCACCCGCCCCCGCGCCCCGCGCCGACCCCGTGCGTGAGTACCCGCCTGCTGCCGGCCGCACGCCCCCGCTCCCCGCGCCCCGCGCCCCTCACCCGCCCTCTCCTGTTGCAGAGTGCCCGCTGAGCGCTGCGGCAGACAGCGCGCGCACCGCGCCCGCTCTCAGCTCCGCGCAGGTTCCCGCGTACGCCGACGCCGCTTTCAACGCCCCAACTAACCAGCCCACGCAGTTCAACCTATTTCCAGAATATAATCAAGCTCCAGTGTACAACACGATCCCAGGCCAGAACTCGATACCACAGTACACCCCGGCGCCAGCGCCAGTACCAGCTCCGTTACCAGTGAGCTACGGCGCGCCCGTGTCGCCGTTCGCGCTACCCGCCGAGCCCGCCAGCACGCCGCCGCCGCCGCGCCAGCCGCCGCGCCGCCCTGACAACGACGAACGCCTTGCCAGAAACGCACCCAACTTCCCACCCGTCGGTAAAAACCCTGTATACTGCTCGTTACCAAATTTCTGTTGGTTTCTACGATGGTAAAATTGATATATGATATTGATGGGTCAAATTGGTCGGCAAATTTATCAAATTTACCACAAATCTACTTCTTCAACTTCAGAAAACTCGCAGCTTCTGGTGGAACAGTTCCGTGCACAGCAGCCTACCGACCCGCTGCTCCCACCGATCGTGACGGACCCAGCGGGCGTGGTCAGCACGGATGATTACACCGTGGAAGAGTTGAAGGAGCAGAGCGCAGCCGCAGCGGGCGAGGCGGGGCCGCGGCCGGAGGCGGAGGCGGGCGGCGCGGGCGTCGTGCGCGAGCGCCGCCGCGTGCGCTGCAAGCGGCGCTTCTCCACGCTGGGCGAGGCCGAGCTGCAGGCGCCGCCGCCGCCGCCGCGCTTCGAGAGCTCGCTGTTCCTGCGCGCCACCCTCACCGTGCCGCGCGCCGACTACACTGAGCCCTACTCCCTCTGGTACGCGTCGCGCTGCAGTTTGCCTCCGGTAGGCTGCCGTGCGGACTCTATGCAACACTGACCTTTGTGCAGGTGGGACCCGACCAGTGGCGCGTCGCGCATCGACTTCCACGGTGGGGCCACCTCCACTTATCGCATGGTGATGCGTGGCGGACGCGTCATGAGCGCGCAGGTACGCACATAAGCACTAATAAGTAATAAGTTTGGTAATTTTTCCAAAATGTCACGACAGTATCCAGATAACAACATAATGACAAAACATTTTACTTATTTAAAAAAAAACAACCTGACGTGTCAGATCCACGTGGACCGCACGGAAGATACGGACGTGCGGCGCTGCGTGGTAACGAAGCCGCGGCGCGTGTCGCTGGCGGAGCGCGCGATGCCCGCGCTGCCCGACCTGAGCGCGTTCTCGTTCGCGGGCTACGTGGTGCGCGGCACGCAGCGCGCCGAGCGCTGGCGCTACACGCTGTCGGGCCACGCCGGCGAGCTCGGCGGCGCGCGCGGCGAGGCGCTCACCTTCCGCCACGAGCTGCTGCTCACGCGCTCCGCCGACAACCACACCACCACGCCGCTGTGGTGAGTGCCGACCCGCCAGCCCCGCCCGCCCCGCCCGCCCCGCCACGCGCGCTCACCGTGTCTGTGCCGCAGGTACTCGACGCGCGTCGACAGCTCGGTGCTGGGTGCCGACTGCGACGGCTACGTGCACACCTTCGAGGAGGTGAGGCAGCAGCACCACGACAGCTCCATGTTCCGCCTCGACATCGGTGCGTACCTGTGCGCGTGCACTGTGCTCGCCTCGGCCCTATCGATTAGGTATATTACTATCCTAATTACTTACCTATACTTTTTGCAGCCGACGCATGTGAACAAGTTGAGATCACCGACCAAATGGAAAACGTGGAACCGCTCAGAGAGTTCACCATGCTTCGACGGGATCCTCGACACGACGTCGAGTTAGATCGGTAAGTGTTATATGTATAACTAGCTTCTGCCAGCGGCTTCGCCCGCGCTATACTTGAAATCCCGTTTTTTCCCGTTCCCGTGGGAATTTCGGGAAATCCTTTCTTAGCGGATGCCTACGTCATAACATCTGCCTGCATCCCAAATTTCAGCCCGATCCATCCAGTGGTTTTGGCTGTGCGTTGATAGATCACTATGTCAGTCAGTCAGTCAGTCACCTTTGAGTTTTATATATTTAGATGTTCCAATAAGTAGGTCGGTAACTTATAAGTACTCCTTGTTCTCTTCCGAATACTTATTTAATAAATAATTTTGTGATCGTGACCACGTGCGTAGGTATAAGCGAAAGTTCCAGCGAATTTACGCCGACGACGTAGAGGAGGCGGTCCGGAAGAACCTGCTTATGCAGAGCAATAGGCACATGGCCGCCGGCAACAGGCAGGGCGCCGGCTTCGAGCTGACGATCAACTTCGCGTCGGACCGACTGGTGGCGGAGCGACGCGTGCTGCTGGGCGTGCAAGACGAGCCGGGCGAGCCGGGCGAGCGCTTCCCGCACGAGCAGGCCGAGCTGGACGCGCTGCGCGGCCGCCTGCCGCGCCGCTTCGACTGGCGCCGGCGCGGCGCCGTCACGCACGTGCGCAGTGAGTGTCGCCGGCCGCAGCCGCGCACGCCGGCCGGCCGCGCGCTCACGCCTTGTGCTTGCAGATCAGGGGCTGTGCGCGTCGTGCTGGGCGCACGCCACGGTGGGCGCGGTGGAGGGCGCGCTGTTCGTGGAGACGGGCCGCCTCGTGCCGCTGAGCGAGCAGGCGCTGGTGGACTGCGCCGGCCCGTAGGTATCTGGCCCGCTGTCGCTCGACCGCCGCGCTCGACAGCTCCTCACGCTGTGTCGTGTTGCAGGTACGGCGGCCACGGCTGTCGGGGAACGTGGCCAAGTGCCGCCTACGATTACGCGAAAGAAATTGGCCTGCCTGCTCTCGATGAGTACCCAGCCTACCAAGCCGTAGTACGTAAATATTATGCAGTATGCACATCAGACAAGAAGAGGTCATAAGCTACGTAAATGTAAATGTCATAACAATACGTATGTTTGCGTGTGGCAGGAGCAGACCTGCCGCGCCGACAGCGTGCGGCCCGTCACGCGCATCAGCGGCCACCTCAACGTCACCCAGCACAACGTCATGGCGCTCAAGGTACCTGTCGCTGTGTACAGCGCGCTGTATGTGAGTGTGTGTGGGACGTGTACTAAACCCCGTTCTATGTGACAGGTGGCCATAAGGAAGTACGGACCCACCGTCGTTCTCATTGACGGCGAAGCAACATCCTTCGCGAGTTACAAGAAAGGTTATTACCACGACGGACGCTGGTTAGTATCTAAACTTCTACGATAAAGGTTAATGTGGTATTAACTAAGAACCCTTTAGTTTCGCTAAGTCTGTATGTCCATCAACACAGTGCTATCTGTGCGAGCTGTTTGACGCCATAATATTTGTTTTATCATCCCAAAACAACCGCCGTTTGTTTTAGGATGATAAAAATATGAAAAAAAAAATATTGAATTAATTTTCCTTTCCAATGCGAGCTACGAGCGAGCTTGCAAAGTTACTTCAATTTCGTTAATTCACTGTTCACAAAACAATGTTTCGATGAAATGAAATGATTGGATGTAAGACGAAGTCGAGCGCAGCCTGACGCGTGAGTTGTCATTGCAGCAGGCGCACGAGCAGCAACCACGCGGTGCTGGCGGTGGGCTGGACGGTGCACCGCGGCGAGACCTACTTCATCCTGAAGAACTCGTGGAGCACGGCGTGGGGCGAGGAGGGCTACGTGCGCATGCGCGCGCCCACCGACACGTGCGGCCTGCTGCGCCGGCCCTCGCTGCCGCGCCTGCGCTCCGCCGACGTGCTGCGCGTGCCCGCCACCGCGCCCGCCGCCGCCTGACCGCCGCCTCTTCTAAGTCATTAAATATAGTTCTTACTTTACTAAACGTTTCATTCCACCACAAACCTTTGCTAATACCGACGGATACAATACTTCTATTGATTCAGGATGATCACGATGGTCAAGTACACGCAAGTTCTTAATAACTGTTTTGAATATTATTCCATGAAACTGGTTTGTTTACTGTGTTTTTCGGTTCGATACATTGCCACCAGAAGACGCACTTGCTTCGGTTTCTTCTCAAGTTTCCCTGGAGGGGTACTCGCGGTGACACGCCCTGGTGCGAACATTAGGGTTTTGTAAAGTTTTGTTACAACAAAAACTGTATGCACAGGTCACTACAAGCTATTCCGACAATAATTTCATAAAAACCTCGATATAGACAACTAGCTTCTGCCAGCGGCTTCGCCCGCTTCCCGAGGAAACTATTTCCCGTACCGGGATAAAAAGTAGCCTATATGTCATTCTGATATATTAGCTATATGTCTGCCAAGTTTCATCAAAATCCGTCTAGTGAATCCTGAGATTAGCGTGTGCAAACAGACAAACATTCAAACATACAAACAGACAAATTTTTTTTTTCGAAGTCTTACTCTTTTTTTAATTTCTTAATAACCCTACATATTTTGTTTTGTAAAAATATTTAAGGTGCATTCGACCACTAGAAACGGGAAATTCAAATATAAAATGGTTTTTTCATGTTTTACCTAAGTTAACATTCAATATGAAGCGTGATCTTATGATTGGCGGTTATAATATACCACAAAGTAATTTCTGATGTCCTTGTTTAACTCCGAAACTTCTTACAATTCAAATGTAACTGTCGAAACTATGATATTTCGCAATAAAAAGTTTTTTACAGTAACATTTAAATTGTAAGAAGTTTATTACAGTTACATTTAAATTGTAAGATATGACCTTGAGGCAACGTTCATCTGCCCCGTGCACACCGGGTGTGTGAGCGGTGAATTTTTTGATGTTTCGTAAAATATATTATCGTGACGTAAGTGGTTTTTTTGAAAATTTAAGCATACAGACGCGGGAAGCGACTTTGTTTTATACTATGTAGTCTTCTTCTTATCGAGTGAGCTGCAGGTTTAATCACCTAATAAGCCCTAGTGTCAGAGTTTTCTCAAATCCGCCTGACGGCCTCTGACGTGGATTTATATACGACTCCTACTGAGTAGCATTCGAGGACGCCGGCTTTACGTGCCTTCCCAGGCACGGGGGTGTAACACCGCCTACTTCCAAACTCCAGGCTGCTTTGTGAAATTTTCTAAAACCTACAAAGTGATTTCGGCCTGGCCCGGGAATCGAACCCGAGACCTATGATCGGCAGTCGCGCTATGCGACCCCTAGACCAACAAGACAGTCTACTATGTAGTGATGATGATACCTACACTACATTATTATGTATGTACCTACAACTCAAAGTATTCAGATTGAAATTCATCATTGAACATAATTTCAGCCAATTTTAACGAAAAATAAAGTAAAATATATGTTATGGACCAGGTGATTAATGCGGGCATTACTCATAATGTGCGAGCATTATGAATAATGTCTAGCTCTATCGGGCTGAGTGATTTATTACTATCTAAACTTCATTGTTTATCACATTGCACGATCATTATTATATTGCTACGTGACATTTGGGAAATTTGATAATAAAGCTAAATTTGACGCGGTGCGGGGAGGGAAGAACGTGTGACACGGTTTGACCAATCAGAGACCGCTATTCAGCATGCAGCTCGTGCGACGGGCGCTATTGTTTGTGTTTAGTTTTGCGTTGTAAGCGAATTGTCCAAAAAATATATATCTTAGAACATTAGCTGAAAGTTAGGTTTTAATGACAGAAACGAATTGCTGTAAATCCGACTCCACGCAGTCTTGTCTGCCCTACCCCTAGAGTGTAATTCAAAATCGCGTAGGCGCGGAGGGGCGAGGCGGGCCGCGAGTTGAGGAGCAGGTGGTTGTAACACTCGCCACCGCGGCTGAGGCTGGCCGGCACCGCCGGCCAGCAAGCCGAAGCTGCAGTGGTGAGCGTTAAACCTATCTGCGACGATAAACTCGCGTGGGACCGCCGGAGCCCCGCAGCGCCGGAGCCGTGGCAGAAATCATCCCTGCTGCAAAAAACTGAATTTACCTCAATGACGTTCCAAGCTTTACAAAACCTGACTGATTATTTAAATTGTTAAACATTTAGTTGTATTTTAAATAACAATAAAAATGAGAAATTACTAATTAAATTTGTTTGTACCCTGCCCAAAGGGCGAAGTACAATATGTAGAATGCCCGGTCAATTTGATTATTGGAATGATTATTATTAAATTGCTCTCTCAGATTGGGCATTTTTCATAATGACCGGGCATTATGTATAAGGCACAATTTATCATTTGGACCACAACATATATAAATACTAACTTTCCGCCCGCGGCTTCGCCCGCGTGGAATTCGGTTCGATACACAGCGCCATCTACAATCCATCCATCAAGCAAACAATATTTTTGTTTTCCCTCGGGAATATCTATTTTTATCGGGATAAAAAGTACCCTATTATTTAATCCGGACTTCTAACTTTACGTCTGCAAAATTTCAAAGCAATCGGTTCAGTAGTTACGGCGTGAAAGCGGAACAAACAAACAAACAAACTCACTTTCCGATTTATAATATTATTAGTAAGGATTTGTGGAACTGAGGGTTCATATTATGCACAGAGTTTTTATGGTAGATTAAATAAATGGCTTTAAATGTGCGTTCGCTTTTATTTCCTATCGATCCCGATCCTGGTCCCGCCAGCTGAGTCCGCGCGCGCCGGCGCCCGCACCGGCTACTGCACTCACACACTGGCGGCGATCGCTTCCGACAGTTTCAACTATGTTGACTACTGGGTCTCCTGTAGTTAAACACTTCTTGAACCTATTACTTTCTACAGCGGCTGACGTGGAACTGGCAGTACGCGACAGTTTGTAAGAATGACTATATTTATACCATAAATATTATGTAGGTATGTTTGTTACTCTTCCTCGCAATAACTACTGAATAGATTTTGATGAAACTTAGCAATAAAATAGCTAACATATCAGAGTAAAATATGTATATGTTATTTTATATACACGTACAAGAAACGAGTTCCTCGTGGCACAGGTAAATTCGTACGCGGAAGCTAGTAATAGGTAAAATACCTAACGAATGTTCACTTAAAAAGGCCGTGTGAGGCTAAGGCGTGTGAGTACTAAGGAGGACTTTCATAGAACAAAATAACACTTTTTCGTTGAAATACAAATATTAAACTATAAAATTTCATAAAAATCACAATATTGAACTAATAGAGAATCAACTTGTTGAAACTAAAGGAATGAAATCAAACAGCGAATATATAAACAAAAAATATTTGTTTTTTTTCATTTTTAAATTCTTAAGTCTATCTTTTCATTACTATATTTGTGCATTTTATTGTTTCTTGAAAAACTGCATTCCGAAACCTAAATAGCATAAAATTTTAAAAAGAAACAATAGGAAACTATATGTCGGAGCGCGACGAATGTAACTGGCAGGTTGCTAGTTTATGGTCCTCATGATGACGTGAGGTGACAACGTTGACTGTCGGATCTTGAAGAGAAAACCAAGTCCAGGCGGTCTGGTCTCGAGAGATATCCGTTCCATCCAATCCATTGTAAACATTGTGAATATTGAAGTACTAATACGATTACAGATGATGTGAATGGCTACTGTGGTATTATTTCATATCCTGACAAGATGCAAGTGTATCAAAATATTCTAACCACTTCTGGTACTCCGTTATATATATTTTTTTGTATTCATGAAGTTCACCTTATAACAAAGAGGAACACAAAATTCAGAAACCTAACATTCAGAAACCTAAAATTTAAACCTAACCCAAAGAAACCTACATATGAAATGTCACTAAAAGAAACCTACATATATGAAACCTCACTAAATGTAACTTAACTTTATGAAACGTAATCTTATGAATCCTAACAATTTGTAACCTAACCTTATGGAACCTAACAATTTGTAACCTAACCTTATGAAACCTAACAATTTGTAACCTACCTTGTTAGGTTTAATAATGTTAGGTTACATAAAGTTAGGTTACAAATTGTGAGGTTTCATAAGGTTAGGTTACAAATTGTGAGGTTTCATAAGGTTTTTTTTTTTTTTTTTTTTTTTTTTTTTTTTTT
>NWSH02000539.1:23438-36990 GCA_002382865.2 Heliothis virescens
GCGCTACAGTCACTGAATTACCGGTTTCGTAAAACTCTCGTACGGATATCGTGCGGTCTGCTCCTGAAAACGTTCCATAGCAACTAAATTCCCAAGAGCCAGGCTACCAATTGACATAACCCCTGCGCCCCCCGGATACGCTACGTAAACGCAGTAAGCTTAATAAATATAAACTTTTGAGACACCCGGTATATACTTCAGGTATTTATAAGATCATGCGGTCCATGGCCCTTTACGCACGCTCACTGCGGCTTCAAGCCGCGCACTACCTGAACGAGCGCCAAAGGGTGATAGCCATCCGGCTAATTCGAGGGTACCGCACAATCTTCCCCAAAGCAGCTGGTCTTCTTGCCGGGCTGCCACCGTGGGATCCGCCTGGGAAGGCCACCGCCGTGTCCTTGTAGCGGCAATTGGCGGCGGCGACCTCTTGCGCCCAGCCCTGGTTCAAGCCATGGTGCGGGGTGAGAGGGAATGGGATGCCGTCTCCTCCTTCTGCGAAGCAGTTATGCTAGAGAAGGAGGCGGTGGAGCGGCTGCGAGTTCGCACCGGCCATCCCAGCCATCGCGGTGGACCTGGTAGACAGCACAGGCGCCGGGTGTCGACCACCGGGTGTCCACCGTAGGCGTGGGTCTGTGAGCTGTGAGTTTCGGGTGGCTCATCGTCCTACCGTCTTCTAGGAGACGACAAGCCCGTGTCGGCGGTGTGCGTTGTTCCACGCACTCCTCAGAGAGGGTCAGCAAACCCTTGCGGGGCCCACTAGAGCCAGAGCCTGTCGGGGCTGCGGGTTGTTCGAAAGAGTTACCGCGGCCCTGGCAGACAAAAGGCCCTCGAAGGAACACGGTGGATTTTAGTTAGTAAAAGTCTGACACTCCCTCACGCTGTCACCCACAGCGGGAGGGGTAATTCTGATGATTTCACTTCGATAAAAAAAAGGTATTTTTAAGAAATAAGGGCGGTAAGATCGACTTGAAACTAGAAAACGTATTTTAATGGTTTTATTAATGTCTTAATTGAACTTGCACTTAATACCGGTATTAATACCGTGATCACGGTATTGACTTCCAATACCGGTATTAATACCGGTATTGAAAATATCCGGTATTTGAAAGCCCTAATGAACACCGTCTTCTTGTGAGGATCGAAGTGAGAAGCCTGGAGAATAGCATCAGCACCATACGGGATCGGCTGACTCACTGTAGGGTTGTGCCTGGAATCATGATAATATGGGGCTTAGGACCAAAGGCTTCGAAAAGTTTTTAAACAACAAATAGAATTTTCCCGTTCGAGGATGCTATTGAGAGGTTTGTTTGTTTGAACGCGCTAATCTCAGGTACTACTGGTCCGATTTGAAAAATTCTTATAGTGTTAGATAGCCCATTTATTGAGGAAGGTTATAGACTACTTTTTATCTGAGTGTGCAGAGTAATTTCCACCGAGTCTTCTAGCTTAAGGCCCGTTTACACATTGCGATTTCATTGCCCGTTACTTGCCATTTTATTGCAGCAAGATGCTACTTGCACTGTGTAAACGTAATCGTGCAATAGGTAAATGGTCGCCTGTCAAATATTCCTGCAAAAACTTTTTAAGAAGAGAAGTAGGTTTTGTTTTTTTGTAAAAAGTTTTTTTATTTTATGCTTTTCAGTTTTCGGGTCTAAAACTATAATATTGTTAATACCCATACCCACCCACAATGACAGTCGGTCCCGTAATAGCATCATCGACGTAAAAAAGCGTACGAAATTTGAAGAGTTCTCTCAATTTTTCGAGGATCCCATCATCAGATCCTGGTCTCCTTACCATGGGACTCTACTCTTTCAAACCCAAAAATAATTTCTCAAATCGGTCTATAACTGCCGGAGATATGGATTAACATAAAAAAAAAATACCGTCGAATTGAGAACCTCCTCCTTTTTGGGAAGTCGGTTAATAAAATGGCAAGCAACGGGCAATGAAATCGCAATGTGTAAACGGGCCTTGATACCCATGTTCACTGACAAGATAAACGATATTTTTTTTTTATTTGAACCCACCACCACTTTTAATTTGAACGTGAATAATGGTAAACTGTTGTTTTATGAAAACTGTCGTTTATGATTTCACTGCTATTCGGCCTTCACCTATTATCCCCAGCAGGGTTATATCTGGCAGCCAGCATCAGGTGCGAGCTGGTGAGCCACGAGTCCACCAGCTCCGCGCCGTCAGGAGTGCTCATGTACTGGTAGCGAGGACCTGGAGACGGTCTACTGATCACATCTTCACGTAGACCTGGAAGTTAGGAGTTATGGCGAGATTCTACCATTTCTTCGTGAGATGTCGCGAGTCCACAGCTAGCACGTGTTCGCGCACAAAGGTAGCAGTGTCGCGGACATGTTACAAATGTTCGCTCGCATTGTGTTACTGTTTGCTAGAGCGAGTACACCAGGAGATACATTTTGGTGCGTCACAGTGCCGCACACCGTGGGACATCTCGCCTTTGTTTATTAATATAGAAAGGTGATCAGATCGTGTGGGTATGCTGGAAATAGGGTAGTAGGTACTTAAACATGGTGATTTTGATTTGAATGTTCCGTACCCAAAGGGTAAAACGGGACCCTATTACTAAGACACACAGTCACTGTCATCTCAAAACAGTTTAGCTAGAGAACTGATATTTTTACAGATGATGTTGTTTACGTTGCGTTGCCGCTTTAACAACAAATATTTACTGAAAAGTAGAATAAAATTGGTATTTTAGGGCCTCTAATACCTACAACAAATGTGATTCTTTTACTCGTGATGATGATGAGAGGATAATATGGCGTCCTAGTCAATTGTCGGCCACGGTGGCTGTTCTCATATAAGGAGATCAGCCAGCTGCGCAGGACATACTATAGTGCACGCACATTAGCTGTGACACAGGTGCACTACCTATTCCCTCACTCTCACGGTGGGACGGCACTCCGACACCACCGGAGAGAAATCACAAGTACGACCGACATTAACGTGCTCACCGAAGCACGGCTGTAGCAATCACCAACTTCCAGACTTTGGGCTGCTTTGTGAAAATTCTAAAACCCACAAAGCGATTTCGGCCCGACCCGGGAATCGAACCCGAGACCTCATGCACAGCAGTCGCGCTATGTAACAGCTAGACCAACGAGGCAGACTTGAGAGGCAATGATGAGAATATAATACCTGATATTGAAGAAACGATACTTAGAATAGTAACAATAACTAAGAAAGTCATCTTGACAGGAAAATCACAACACAATAAATAGTTAAATCTAGGCAATATCTTAAAATCGATACGGTTAATGACGGTGTTAATGAATTTACATGACTACGTTATCTATTCAATCTTATCCTTATCTTTTATACGGTAAAAACAAATCTAGGTACATATAGAGGCTGTTTTTAATATCATCTTCCTCCTGCCTTATCCCATTTTTATTTGTAACTAGCTTCTGCCAGCGACTTCATTCGCGGATCATGTCGCTTGTGCCAGCGACAACGGGTCGTCTCGTCATAATCAAAGATGTTTCCCTTCACTGCTCTGCTCTTATTGATTGTAGCGTGATGAAAAGTATACTTTAACCAACCCAGGAGTATGAATAATAATTTTAAGTACCAATTTTCGTTAAAATCCGTCTAGCAGTTTTGGTTTCTATAACGGTTATACAGACAGACCAACAATTTTTTTTGTGATTGCATTTTGGGCATCAGTATCGATCCCTAATCACCCCTTGATAGTTATTTTGGAAATATATTTCATGTACACAATTGACCTCTCTACAGATTTATTATTAGTAGAAGATAAGTGAGATTCCACCAAAATTTTTCGCGCACATTTGTTCGCGAGCAATTGTGTACGCTATGTCGCATATGTTGAGTCCACAGCTAGCATATGTTCGCGCTCAAAGGTTGCAGTTTCGCGGACATGTCACTAATGTTAACAACTGTATGATGGATAGCTAAATAGGTTGATATTGAAAAATAAATTATCATCTGCCTAGTCTTCTCCCAACTATGTTGGTGTCGGCTTCCAGTCTAACAGCATGCAGCTGAGTACCAGTGTGCCACATGGAGCGTTATCCGGGCAACCCGATACCCCTCGGTAAGACTGGTTGTTAGACTTTCCGGCTTCTGACTACCCGTTCCCGTTCAACTGACAGCCGGGACCCACCAATTTGCCTTCCGAAACACGGAGGAACTCGTCATGACAAGATGGTCACACACGACCGCGCCAAGCGTTGCTTAACCTTATGATCGATTGATCGTTAGTTACTTAGTCACGAATTCTTCAAAAAAATTAAACACCATGTATAATCATTAAATAGTATGTTAAATTTCACGCACATTTTTATCTAAAATTTAATATGATCACGGGGAAACCATGTGAATGACGTATTTGCACTAGTTGCTATACCCAGGGTTTGTCTGCGTGGGTTCGTACCTTTGAACAGTTTATCTAGGACTAGTCGTTTTCCCGCGATTTCACTCGCGTTCCGTGGGAATTACTGCCCGTACCCGGATAAAATATAGCCTATAGCACTCACGAATAATGTAGCTTTCTACCAGTGAAACAATTTTTAAAATTAGTTCATTACTTCCAAAGATTACCCCCTACAAACAAACTTTCAAAACAATCAATTTTTAACCGACTTCCCAAAAAGGAGGAGGTTCTCAATTTGCATAAAATAAAAAACTATTTACAAAAAAACAAAACTTAATTCACAAAAAAACACTGAAAGGGATAAAATAAAACTTTTCACATGGCTCTAGAAGTCGGTGTCTGCAGGTCTGTTGACTGTGTTTATTTTGCCACCGACTTCTAGAGCCATGTGAAAAGTTTTATTTTATCCCTTTCAGTGTTTTTTTGTGAAGTCGGTTTTGTTTTTTTTTTGTAAAAAGTTTTACAATATTAGTATACATTTAATATAATCACGGGGAAACCATGCGAATGACGTATTTGCACTAGTTGCTATACCCAGGGTTTGTCTGCGTGGGTTCGTACCTTTGAACAGTTTATCTAGGATTAGCTTACGCTTAAGATTGGATATAAAGATTAATATACTTCCTTATAATGAGCCACATCAATGTGTCTAAATGTTCATGCGCATTGTGTGCGTGCGAAGAGCACGTTGCAGTCGGTCCTGCTTGGGATCTCTCTCCGGTGGTGTCGGATTGCCGTCCCATCGCGCTATGAGAGTGAGGGAATAGGGAGTACACCTGTGTCACAGCTAATGTGCGTGCACTGTAATATGTACTGCGCAGCTGGCTTATCTCCTTATATGAGAACAGCCACCGTGACCGACAATCGGACGCCCCGCGTTTACACCCGCTTACTAAAGGGCTATTTCCCTCACTCGGAAAAAAGTATAACCAATATTAATATATGTATAAGCCTATATCCTTTCTCAGGTTCTCAATCACCTGGCACTATCGCAATTTCACTTATAGATAAACCAGCTTCTGCCAGCGGCTTCGCCCGCTTCCCGAGGGAACTATTTCCCGTACCCGAATAAAAAGTAGCCTATATGTTATTCTGATATATAAGCTATATATCTGCCAAGTTTCATTAAAATCCGTCCAGTGGATCCAGAGATTAGCGTGTGCACGCAGACGAACATTCAAACAGACAAAAATTTTTTTGTCGAAATATTACTTTTTTTTAATTTCTTAATAACCCTACATATTTTGTTTTGTAAAAATATTTAATGTACAGACACGATATTTTTACTGTTTTATTATATGTATAGGGATCAGTTCAGTAGTTTTAGCGTGTAAGTATGACAGACATACAGATATACTTTCCCAATAATACATTAGTACGATTGTTTTTAAAAGCTTTTATTTAACTTGCAATGTATGTAAATATATTTGTATGTTCGGGTGAAATCTTTGAACTCAATTTTGAAGTAGATATATTCAACCGTTTGTGCTGAGATTTTGTGGACGCGTTTAGTTTGGATGACAATACATGATAAGGTATGTGACGTCATTCTAAATTCAATATGGCGGATCATACAAGATGTCAGAACAGGTATATTTGATCCACTTATACAATATGGGTATCAAATGAAAGGGCTCGTTGACAGTAACTAGAAAAAGTATATGGCGTCATTCTGAATCCAATATGGTGGACCATCCAGGATGGCGGAATAGTTACCTTTAGTCCACTTTTACAATATGGGTATCAAATGAAAGAGCTCGTTAATAGTAACTAGAAATAATGGCGATAACTAAAAAGTAAAAAATAAATTAAAAGTAAAAAAAACTTTTTAAGAAAAAGCTTTTATTTAAAGGCTCTAAAAAGAAGAAAATAAAATTTTGTCAATAATAAAAGCTTGTCGCGAGGTTTACATACCTATCAATATTCCTTCACCTATATCATAATAATTTGTGGTAAATCGAGCGACATGCTTTTATTATTGACAAAATTTTATTTTCTTCTTTTTAGAGCCTTTAAATAAAAGCTTTTTCTTAAAAAGTTTTTTTTGTTTATTTCCTTATAACGACGTCATGATATCTTTATTGATAACTGTATAGAATTCTCAAATGTCGGCGTTTTGTAAAGGTTTTAAGTAGCCTGAGATAAGGTCGTGGATATACTCATATTAACCTTAATTAATTAATATCGAACGAGGGATTTAATATGTTTTGATAACGATTAAAATGTGTAATTTCTGTATTAGTATAGACTAGGTTTCTAGTGAGATGTTGTCTGCTATAGTTTTGGTTTAATTTGACCGACGTAAGTCCCTACTATAATATTATAAATGCTAAAATAACTCTGTCTATCTGTCTGTCTGTTACGCTTTCACGCTTAAACCAGTAAGCCGATTTTGATGAAATTTGGTACGGAGATAGAATAGACTAGAGAGTAGAGAATAGAGGAACAACATAGGCTTTTTATGCGGGTACGGGAAATAGTTCCCTCGGGAAGCGGGCGAAGCCGCTGACAGAAGCTAGTAGTACATAATAACAGAGTCTTAGCCGATTGTCGGCCACGGCGGCTGTTCTCATATAAGGAGATCAGTCAGCTGCGCAGGACATATTATAGTGCACGCACATTAGCTGTGACACAGGTGCACTCCCGGCACCCTCACACTCATAGCGCGATGGGACGGCAATCCGACACGACGAGACCACTGCACGAGGAATAAATACTTAAGAAGAGTTATTGTGATATAAAATTTATTCTGAAGCTGAGGTTCCCCCGGTGTGCGGCACTGTGCCGCACACAAATGTATCTCGTGGTGTACTCGCTCTAGCAAACAGTAACACATTGCGAGCGAACATTTGTAACATGTCCGCGAAACTGATACCTTTGTGCGCGAACACGTGCTAGCTGTGGACTCGCGACATGGCGTACACAGTTTTTAATTTGCGAGCAATTTAAGGTTAGTTTAACCGACTTCCCAAAAAGGAGGAGGTTCCTGGAGAAATTGAGAGAACTCTTCTCGTACGATTTTTTACGTCGATGATACTATTACGGGACCGACTGTCACTGTGGGTGGGTATGGGTATTAAAGATATTACCTATAGTTTTAGACCCGAAAACTGAAAAGCATAAAATAAAAAAAACTTTTACAAAAAAACAAAACCGACTTCACAAAAAAACACTGAAAAGCAAAATAAACACAGTCAACAGACCTGCAGACACCGACTTCTAGAGCCATGTGAAAAGTTTTATTTTATCCCTTTCAGTGTTTTTTTGTGAAGTCGGTTTTGTTTTTTTGTAAAAGTTTTTTTAAAGATTTGCTTTTAAGCAAACAAACTCTTCAGCTTTATATTATTAGTATAGATTTAAGATAAAGATCTGAGCATGTAGGTGGTCTAATCTACCCTTTTATCTTAGTTTTAAACAATATATTCATGATGAATAATTTTAAGTTATGTATTTGTTAAAATGGCGTCGTCTATAGCTTTTGGTCTCGTGTTTATAGCTACGGTAGTTTCAGGTATGATTTTAAAGTTGAACAAAAATATAACCCTCGCATCTTAGAACACTCCTTAAAGTCCTTCCTCATAAAACCGACTATTATTCCTATTCCTTCACTGTCCATGCTGTAAGATTGTGGAACTCACTTCCGCCTAGCATACGTACGCGATATAAAAACTATTTCTCTCTTTATGAAACGCGTTAAAGAGCATTACCTTTCCTCTTAATCTAAATATTTATTTTATTTTATTTATTTAAACCTTTATTATCAGGCAACAATGGCCCATAGATAAATACCTTAAAATTTATGTATTTATTTATAAGTTAAGCATTATGTATTTATATACATATCAATATATTTTCTTTTATTATGTAATTTCTTTTAATTTTCGCACACTATTGTCTACATTTCTCTTCCTCACACCTCCTTTCGCAGGTCTGCTGGCAGAAATTTCGTTAGAAATAAGCAGTACCTTTGTACCTAATGTTAATTATATCATTTCCTATTTTGTTTACAGTGTGTACATAAATTATTAAATAAATAAATAAAAAATAACCCCTTTCTTGACAGTCGGGTAAAATAGCTAAAAAAATCGTCTGTTGCTTTTCAGTGCTTTTTGAAGTTAGTTTAACTTTTTAGATTTGGTTTTTAACATTTTTAGTCGGTTAATACATATATCTAAAATCTCCTCCTAAGTCTGAAAAATACTATGCTGAAAACCACCAAATTCGGTCAAGTCAAAAGTACACCTTATTTTTTTTAAGTCGGTTAAAAAAGGTGTTAAGATTTACTTAAGTGTGTGGGCATTGTGACTCCGAAACGGATAAATTAACTTTAAAGCGGTTTATGTGCAATCAGACTAGTTTTTCTCCCATATAATACCCGAACAAAAAGTCAACTATGTGTGTAATGTATCTCCTGATATGCAACCTATAATACTGCCAAGTTTCATCGAAATTCGTTTAGATTTTAAAGCAAACAAACATGATAAATACAAACATCTAAAAGCGAGATGTCCCCTGGTATGCGGCACTGTGACGCACACAAATGTATCTCGTGGTGTACTCGCTCTAGCAAACAGTAACACATTGCGTGCGAACATTTGTAACATGTCCGCGACACTGCTACCTTTGTGCGCGAACACGTGCTAGCTGTGGACTCGCGCCAATTCACGAAGCAATTTTGGTAGAATCTCGCCATATCTCCCAACTTCCAGGTCTACGTGAAGATGTGATCAGCAGACCGTCTCCAGGTCCTCGCTACCAGTACATGAGCACTCCTGACGGTGCGGAGCTGGTGGACTCGTGGCTCACCAGCTCGCACCTGTTGCTGGCTGCCAGATATAACCCTGCTGGGGATAATGCCTATCATTTGTTTACTAGGTAATAAAAGTAGTAGGTAGTAGTAGTAAAGCCGAAGGATGACTTTTGTTTAACGCGTTAGGGACTACACACACTTATTCAACTCCATTCGCGTTTCGCTGAACGATTTTGGTCACACTTATGCAGGTCGCAACTTGCCGACAAGGAGTTGAGAACCATACGTGTGCAGCGCTGTTCCGCCGCTTTCAGAGTCGAACGTGGCGGAACAGCGCTCTGAACGTGGCAGAACAGCGCTGAACGTGGCAGAAAAGCGCTGAACTCTATCTAAAGCACTCGCAGGATAAAAACACATTTGTTCTCATTTCAAACCCGTTTGCCGCGAAAGCTGAATAGACGCGTAAAGCTGAACGGATTCGTACGCGTCTTCATACAAAATCGTTGTTTTCTATGGGCAAACGCTGAATAGAGCTGAATAAGTGTGTGTAGTCCCTTAATCTCACGAACTATTTGTCTTTGAGATTTTTTTCCGTGTTAGATGCCTCATTCGATGAGGAAGGCTTAAAATTATTTTTTATCCAGGAGCGCGGAGTAGTACCTATGGTATGCGGATGAAACCGGTAGCAACAGTTTGTAATCTATACTTATATCAAAAGGAGGAAGAGTTTGTTTGCTCGCTAATCTAGGCTATTGGTCCCTTTAGCCCACTTATAGAGGAAGGATGCATGAGGAATCCAGATGTGCTAAGTAGGGGCGTGATCATGACTGATTTTAACTGCTGAAAACTGATAGATAGCGTGATTTATGAGGAAGCCACACACATATTGTATAAAACCCTTACAAACCCAAGTTACATTAATAATTAGTTTTTTTCTACAGAAACAACCCTACAGTGAGTCAGCCGATCCCGTATGGTGCTGATGCTATTCTCCAGGCTTCTCACTTCGACCCTCACAAGAAAACGGTGTTCATAGTACACGGATGGAAGAACACTCCATTGTCTCTGTTTAATGTGCAGATGGTTCATGGTAAGTGGGAGATGTCATCTGCCTAGCCTTTTCCCTTTTCCTGTGTTAGGGTCGGCGTCCAGTTTATACGACCTCAACAACCCAGTAACCCAGGCTAGCGGATTCCCCGAAGAGAAATAATGTTTGGAACATACATTTTAAAGTCAAAGTCAAAAGCATTTATTGAAAGTAGGCTAATTAGATTACCACTTTTAAACGTCAAATTTTACAAAGGACAGCACCCCCAAAAGCGCCCCCCATTCACCACTTCCTAGTGTATTTAGAACACAAAAACAACTGTATGTTTCAATTCATCTAAGCATAAACGCTTTCTGATCGTTTATCAAAATGTTTTACGTGACTGAGTGTTGCGTTTCCGCGTAGAAAGTAGCGTCGGGAGCAACAGCTCAATGGCACTTCCACTTGCTCTTTCTCTTCTGTGTCCATAGCCCTTGGTAAGACTGGTAGCCGCACGGTATGATCATAAAGTTAAGCAACGCTTTGGGCGGTCAGTCTGTGGATCTTGACATAACGAGGTCCTCTGTATTTCGGTAGGCATGTCAAATTGTTGGGTCCTGGCTGCCATTTGAACATCTTTGGCAGTCGTTACGGGTAGTCAGAAAGGTTATCAAGTTGCCAGGGTTGAGGAGATCAGATAGGCAGTCACTCCATGTGGCACAATGGTACTCAGCTGCATGCTGTTAGACTGGAAGCCGACACCAACATAGTTGAGAAGAAGTTAGGCAGATGATGAGTTCTCTGTTCTACCAAGAGGCTGAAGTCCTCCTGACTAATTCTTCTTCTTTCTCCAGCGTACATTGCAGCCGAAGACGTGAATCTCATCATGGTAGACTGGAGTGCTGGTGCAGCAGGTGACTACATGACTTCTCTGCTCAATGTGGCTAGATCTGGTGAGTTTTCCAATAGATATAACCTTGATAATCTAGACTTTTACACGTCTTTAGAGTGAACTGTTGTCTCGTTATTGGTTTAAGTTCGCGGTTTTACTCGCGTCCCGTCGAAGATTCTTCCCGTACCTGGAGAAGATGTAACCTGTGTCACCCCGGGATAGTGTAGTTTCTCCAGCGAGACCGAAAATATTGTTCTCCATGAGCTTTCTAAAGGCGAAATAATTTTCTAATCGTTTTATTAGCTTAGGAACCCGGTACATGCAAAGTAACAAATAAATATTTCCGCTTTATTATAATATTGGGTATAGAATAGATATCTAGTGTTAAGAAATTTACAAGTACCTTCAGAGATGGCGCTACTGGCGAAGGAGGTTTCACCAAACTTATTAAGTAATCTGTGGTTCCACGCTTCATGTGTGAGAGATTCGTACCATGTCGGGTTGAAAACGGTTGTGTGGTATTTAGTCTAGTAAAATTGTAATATACATCGGTGTCTCATTTCTGAACTCTTTATACTAGATAATCCTATCCACATACACAAAATTTTACGCACATGTAAAAAAATGTATCTCCTGGTGTACTCGCTCTAGCAAACAGTAACACATTGCGTGCGAACATTTGTAACATGTCCGCGAAACTGCTACCTTTGTGCGCGAACACATGCTAGCTGTGGACTCGCGCTGACGTGTGCTCATTTATTGTTCGCGAACAATTTTGGGATACTAGAGTATCCCTTAAGGTGCATGCGACGACTAGAAGCGGGAAATTCAAATATAAAATGGTTTTTTCATGTTTTACCTAAGTTAACATTCAATATGAGGCGTGATCTTATGATTGGCGGTTATAATATCCCACAAAGTAATTTCTGATGTCCTTGTTTAACTCCGAAACTTACTCTGTAAAAAAAAACTCTGTAAAAAACGTTTTATTGCGCAATAAAACGTTTTTTATAGAGTTATTTAATTTGTAAGAAGTTTCGGAGTTAAATTATATTATAGGATTTATATTAGAATTTCCCGCTTCTAGTCGTCGCATGCACCTTAAAATGCTTTTTCTATTTTACATCCCATATCACCCACCCTTACCTCAAAATCTTTCTACCTCTCTCGCAGCGGAACACGTAGCAAGCTACATACAATGGCTAAACAGCGCGAGCGGCGCCACGCTGCAGAACTACCACATAGTGGGACACAGCCTCGGGGGACACCAGGCCGGCATCATCGGGAGACTGCTCGGGGGACACGTCGCTTATATCACTTGTAAGTATAGGCCGATTGTCGGTCAAGGCGACTGTTCACATATAAGGAGATCAGTCAGCTGCGCAGGACATGTTATAGTGCACAAGCATTTGCTGTGACACAGGTGCACTCCCTATTCCCTCACTCTCATAGCGCGATGGGACCGCAATCCGACACGACCGGAGAGATCAGGCACAGAACTGATACTAACGTGCTCTCCGATGCACGGGTGTATCAACCACCAGTTTCCGGACTCCGGGTTGGTTTGTGAAAGTTTCTAAAAGCCACTAAGTGATTTCGGGCTGACCCAGGAATCAAACCCGAGACCTTGTGCACAGCAACAGCTGAGAGTGACAAACCTACATATGTACATCCATGCAAACTTTCGTATCTATATACTAATCTAGACACGCGGCAGCGTGTCAAGCCAAGTTCAAGCAAAGACTGGCTGGCAAGCGCCACGTGTATATTTACAGGAACCATTTGGTGCCACTTTTTACCCCTCCATAACTCAAAACCTATTTAACGTAAACACTTGAAACTACGTGTGTTTCATTATGTCCATGAGGACACCTAGAAGCCCAAATTTCATGAAGCTAGCTCAAACGGTTATAAAGATATGAAGGTCCGAAAATCGTAAAATTCCCACTGACTGACTGACTTATAGTACCTAAACCTAACCTACTTCCAGATGACCTAGAAAGATGAAATTTGGAATCTAGCTCGGTAATTGTGTGTAAGCATAGGAAAAAATCTGAAAACAAAAAAAAGTTAAAAAATAGGGAGGGGTACCCATACAACAAACGTGTAAACCGCAAATTATAACTTTGTTTTTCATATATTTGTATAAAAACGCTCGCGCATGAAGGGTTCCGTACCATTATCTATGAAAAACCGGCCAAGTGCGAGTTGGCCTCGCGCACGAAGGGTTCCGTACCACGTTTATTGTATGGGGACCCCCTTAAATATTAAACTTTTTTTTATTTTAAGTATTTGTTATTATATCGGCAATGGAAATAAATAATTTGTGAAGATTTCAGCTTTCTGGCTATCACGGTTTATGAGATACAGCCCGGAGACAGACAGACAGACAGACAACGTAGTCTTAGTAATAGGGTCCCGTTTTACCCTTTGGGTACGGAACCCTAAAAA
>NWSH02000539.1:47888-58408 GCA_002382865.2 Heliothis virescens
ATCTTACTAAAGGGTATCAGGTTGCCTGGGTAACTGGGTTGTGGAGGTCAGACAGGGTCGCTCCATGTGGCACACTGGTACTCAGCTGCATGCTGTTAGACTGGAAGCCGACACCAACATAGTTGGGAAAAGGCTAGACAGATACAGTGGCGTAGCTAAGTAACTGCGGGCCCCGGGTCACATAGAAAAATGGGGCCCCCATATAACATGCACGAATAGAGCGAGCTTTTTTTTTAGTTTTCTGAAGTATAAAGAAGAACAGGAACTAAGTAGAGGACGCAAGCGAAGAGAGCGTGAAATGTTTGCAATCTCGGGTCAGGGGCCCCCTGTGCTTGGAGGCCCCGGCCCACTGCCCCGGCTAACCCCTTCGTAGCTACGCCACTGGACAGATGGTAGGTACTTACACATGCGCTCTATAGCTCTTCTTAGTATGGAACACCTTATCACAGCCCTTGCATGGTATGAAGAGTTTCTGCTTCGGTTTAGAGTCCTTCTGTGGCTGCATGCGGCTGCAAAATTATTTTTTAACTTTAGAAGAGATTGGATGGAAGTCAGTTGATGATGATACTGTGATGATGATGACAATGATAGTGATAGTGTGATGATGACGATGGTGTGATGATGATGATGTGACAGTGTGATGATGTTGTGACAGCGTGATAATGATAGTTCCATATTGATGACAAACTGATGATATTGTGATGATGATAGTATAATGATTTATTTATTTATTTACACCACTAATCTACCATTACAGGTTTAACTAACCTAATGCGGTAGACAGGACACAATTAAATACTACACAATAACAAATGAAAACATACAACTCTGATGACTCATATCAACTGACGGTAGTATGATACCAATGTGACAATTAGATGATAATGTAGTGATGATGATGCCATGGTACTTGAGCGTCATCTTATTAGCGAACACCATCCCGCAGCAGTCACACTGCGGTCAACACCTGCCTACTTCACAGATGATGATGATGATAGCATGATGACGATAATGTGATGATGAGGATAGTGTGATGGTGATAATAGTATGACGGTGATGATAGTGTGACAATAGTGTGTTGACGATAAGGTGATGATGATAGTGTGATGACAAGTGTAATGATGATGAGTGTGATGTTGATGACAGTGTATCAAGTTAATGGTGCTAATGATAGTGTGATTAATAATACGACGATGGTGATGTATGGTGATGATGATAGTGTGATGATGATGATGATGACAACTCACTTGAGATGGTACTTGAGGATCATCTTGTTAGCGAACACCTTCCCACAGCAATCACACTGCAGTCAGCACCTGCCTACTTCTACCTACGTCACTGATGTTGACAGCATGGTGATAGTGTAACAATGAAGACAGTGTGGTGATGATGACAATGTGACAAGGTGATGTTGACAGCCAGATGATGACGATAGCGTGATGATGATGATAGTGTGATAATGAAAGTGTAACGATGAGGACAGTGTGATGATCATAATGTAACAATGATGACAGTGTGGTGATAATGACAATGTGACAAGGTGATGACAGCGTGATAATGATAGTGTGATGATGGTGATAGTGTAATAATGGTGATTAAATAGAGTGATGATGGTGATAGTTTGATGTTGAGGATAGCGTGATGATGATGACAGTGTGATGATGATGATGATGATGGCAACTCACTTGAGATGGTACTTGAGGGTCATCTTGTTAGCGAATACCTTTCCACAGCAGTCACACTGCGGCTTCTCCTGGCTGCACACGCCGCGGTGGTACGCCAGCTTCGATTTTGTACTGGAAATAATATAATTACTGTTAAAAAGAAACAGGCCAAGTGCGGTTTGGTCGCGCACGAAGGGTTCCGTACCATTACCTATGAAAAATGAACGTATCTATTACATACAACTAGCCAAATTACAAACATTTTTCGGGCAGCAAAAAATAACTTTGTTTTTCATACAAATAAATGAATAACAAAGTTGTAATTAGCGGTTTCACACGTTTATTGTATAGGAACCCCCCTTAATATTTAATATTTTTCAATTTTTAGTAAGTATTTGTTGTTATAGCGGCAACGGAAATACATAATTTGTGTCAAAATTTCCGCTTTCTAGCTATCACGGTTTATGAGATACAACGTGGAGACAGACTGTCAACGGAATCTTAGTAATAGGGTCCCGTTTTACCCTTTAGGTACGGAACCCTATAAAAACAGCAGACAGTAGTAATTTCGCGTCTCCCGTAGTTACAATGGATTATTTATGAATTTTATGACAACCTCCTGTTTGACCAGGATACAAATCAAATCAGAAGATAATATGTTGTAGGATTTATTATATTTCGATCCGTTATGAAGAGCTCGTGGCTAAATCAAAGCCGCGCGGATCGATCAATCATAAGGTTAAGCAACGCTTGGCGCAGTCGGTCCAATAATGGGGGACCATCTTGTCATAACGAGTTCTTTCGTGTTTCGGAAGGCACGATAAGCTGGTGGGTCCCGGCTGTCATTTCATCTTTAGGCAGTCGTTTACGGGTAGTCCAGAAGCCAGAAAATCTGACAACGCAGTGCTTACTAAGGAGAGGTAACTGTGTTGAGGAGATCAAACAGGCAGTCGCTCCATGTGGCACACTGGTACTCAGCTGCATGCTGTTAGACTGGAAGCCGACACCAACATAGGTGGGAAAAGGCTAGGCAGATGATATTTCGATTCGTTAGTTAATTAACTTACTTAAAACTAGTCCCGCAAGTATAACAGATATGAGAGTACACGTGCTTGTGGTTCGCCACGTGCCGAGACATTATGCGCTTGACCGTCGTAACGAACCCGCACTCTATGCACCGGTAGCTCTGCAGGTGCAGCTTCTTGTGCGCCGACACATTGTCCTTGGTTAGGAAATAGGCTTTACATATGTTGCATTGGTGGCAGTCTATACTTTTCTGTGGAGATAAAGAAAATATATATATATGTCACCGGAAAATAACAAGATCCGTAAGTTTATAAATTTCCTAGTAAATTGATAAACTTTCGTAAGATTCTAAACTGGAGATAAATTTTATTATTTTACGTTCACAATTTCGTAAATTGATAAACTTACTGAAGTCACTCGTAAAATAATAAGTAAGCACTACGCATGATCTGATTGGTTGACTGTCACATGTCACTTCTCCTTCCTCGCGGCCGCCATTGAAGTCTATGGACACAAGCAGTGCCGCTATGAACATTGACCAATCAGAGAGCAGTGTGTTATTTTACGTATTTCAAAGATGCGTATATTTAAAAGAGCTTCTGTGATTGGTCAAACCATTTAGAATCTTACGAATAGATATCCGTTAGTTTATAAATTTACCGTGTGACGTCGGAAATTGATAAATTTACGAAAATAAGGACGTAAAATAATACAATTTATCTCCTGTTTAGAATCCTACGGAAGTTTATAAATTTCCAAGGAAATTTATAAATATACGGATCTTGTTATTTTCCGGTGACATATATACTAATAATATAAATATAAAAAGTCATTTATTTAAAGTAGGCTGAAAATCAGGACTTTTTGAAGGTCAAGTTTACAAAAGACACTAGACAGCCCCCAAAACGCCCGCCCTTCACCACTTCCTATGTGTTTTGGCTGGGAAGAAGAAGTGGCGGAACAAACTCCCCAGCAACACAAGTCTGTCTGTATGGTTTGAAGAATCAGTTCTATACAAATTCAATACAGCTAGTATACAAAAATTAATACATACAAAGCTGAAGAGTTTGTTTGTCTGAACGCCTTAATCTCAGGATCTACTGGTCCGATTTGAAAAATCACTATTGCCGAGTAATATAGGCTATATTTTATCCATGTACGGGAAATAGTTCCCTCGGAAAGCGGGTGAAACAGCAGAAAACAGCTAGCATCCTACGTCCAACAAATATTATATAAGCGAAAGTTTGTGACAATGTATGTATGTTTCTTACTCTTTCACGCAAAAACTACTGGACGGATTTGGATGAAACTTGGCAGTAATACAGCTTATGTATCAGAATAACTTATAGGCTACTTTTTATCTGGGTACAGGCAGTAGTTTCCTCGGTCAGCGGGTAAAATCACGAGGAACTGCTAGTATAAGTTAATGATGATGGCGTCCAAGCCGATTGTCGGCCACGGTGGTTGTTCTCATATAAGGAGATCAGCCAGCTGCGCAGGACATATCATAGTGGCTGCACATTAGCTGTGTCACAGGTGCACTCCCTATTCCCTCACTCTCATAGCGCGATGGGGGGGCGCCCGACTCCACCGGAGAGAGATTAAAATAAGTTAATAAAGTTTAGCTTACCGGTTGATGTTTGCCATTCATATGATCCTGCATCAACTTCTGTGTGTTGAAAGATTTTATACAATTATCACATCTGAAAAATAAGTATTTCTATATTATCTATACTTATAATAAATCTGTAGTGAGATCAATTCTGTACATGAAATATATTTCCAAAATAACTCTAGAGCTGGTTATAGTATACTTTTCATCACGCTACAATCAATAGGAGCAGAACAGTATACTATAACCATCTCAGGAGTATGAATAATAATTGGTACCAAGTTACGTTTACAACCGTCGCGGTCGAGTAGTTTTTGTTTCTATAGCGGTTATACAGACAGACAGACATAAAAATTCTACTGATTGCATTTTTGGTATCAGTATCGATCCCTAATCATCCCCTGATGGTTATTTTGGAAATATATTTCATGTACAGAATTGACCTCTCTACAGATTTATTATAAGTATAGATAGAGGATTTCCCGCTACCTGCCGAAGCATTGACCTGAAACCATTATTGGAGTACTCACCTATATTTAAGTTTCTGAAAGTCTTTACTAATAAGGTCTTCAATCCGAACAGTCCACATTTCATCCTCCCTCATTGTATACAATTCTACCATCTCTTCTGGTAGATTTAATAATTTTCTACCCTTTTTCTCTTTTTGCTCGTTTTCCTCGATTTGCTCGTTTTGCTCAGTTTGCTCATTATTGTCGGATGACTTTTGTTTTTTCTCTTTGCTGTTTTTCGGGGATGTCACCTGGAAAAAGAGAATAGTGTTTTTTTCTAAAAAAAACGGGCAGGTGCGAGTCGGACTCGCACACGAAATGTTCCGAGTCAAAGTCAAATCGGTTATTTCATTTAGGCCTTTACAAGCACTTATGAATGTCAAAAAATATATAACTAAGGTTGATTCCAATTGCCCATTCCAAAAGTAGCTTCCTATGGAGAAGAACGGACAAGAAATTCTATGGTTACTCCTTTTAAAAAACCGGCCAAGTGCGAGTTGGACTCGCGCACGAAGGGTTCTGTACCATTATCTAAGAAACCGGCCAAGTGCGAGTTGGACTCGCGCATGAAGGGTTCCGTACCATTGTACTGGGACCCCCATTAATGTTTTTTTTTTGGTATTTGTTGTTATAGCGGCAACGAAAATACATCATTTATGAAAATTTCAGCTTTCTAGCTATCACGGTTAATGAGATACAGCGTGGAGACAGACAGACAGACAACGAAGTTTTAGTAATAGGGTCCCGTTTTAACCTTTGGGTACGGAACCAGAGAACAGTTTTTGGGTCTAAAACTATAAATTTTTTAATACCCACAGCGACAGTCGATACCCGTAATAGTATCATCGATATAGAATATCAAGTTTTCACCTATGAATTATTTGAAGAGTTCTCTCGATTTCTCCAGGATCCCATCATCAGATCCTGGTCTCCTTACCATGGGACCACCTGTGAGGTATAAAAACCATTTCAAACAAAAAAAAAATTGAATATCGGTCCAGCCATCTTCGAGTAATCGGTGAACATACATAAAAAAAGATACGGTCGAATTGAGAACCTCCTCCTTTTTGGGAAGTCGGTTAAAAATCNATGATGATGGCGTCCAAGCCGATTGTCGGCCACGGTGGTTGTTCTCATATAAGGAGATCAGCCAGCTGCGCAGGACATATTATAGTGGCTGCACATTAGCTGTGACACAGGTGCACTCCCTATTCCCTCACTCTCATAGCGCGATGGGGGGGCGCCCGACTCCACCGGAGAGAGATTAAAATAAGTTAATAAAGTTTAGCTTACCGGTTGATGTTTGCCATTCATATGATCCTGCATCAACTTCTGTGTGTTGAAAGATTTTATACAATTATCACATCTGAAAAATAAGTATTTCTATATTATCTATACTTATAATAAATCTGTAGTGAGATCAATTCTGTACATGAAATATATTTCCAAAATAACTCTACAGCAGGTTATAGTATACTTTTCATCACGCTACAATCAATAGGAGCAGAACAGTATACTATAACCATCTCAGGAGTATGAATAATAATTGGTACCAAGTTACGTTTACAACCGTCGCGGTCGAGTAGTTTTTGTTTCTATAGCGGTTATACAGACAGACAGACATAAAAATTCTACTGATTGCATTTTTGGTATCAGTATCGATCCCTAATCATCCCCTGATGGTTATTTTGGAAATATATTTCATGTACAGAATTGACCTCTCTACAGATTTATTATAAGTATAGATAGAGGATTTCCCGCTACCTGCCGAAGCATTGACCTGAAACCATTATTGGAGTACTCACCTATATTTAAGTTTCTGAAAGTCTTTACTAATAAGGTCTTCAATCCGAACAGTCCACATTTCATCCTCCCTCATTGTATACAATTCTACCATCTCTTCTGGTAGATTTAATAATTTTCTACCCTTTTTCTCTTTTTGCTCGTTTTCCTCGATTTGCTCGTTTTGCTCAGTTTGCTCATTATTGTCGGATGACTTTTGTTTTTTCTCTTTGCTGTTTTTCGGGGATGTCACCTGGAAAAAGAGAATAGTGTTTTTTTCTAAAAAAAACGGGCAGGTGCGAGTCGGACTCGCACACGAAATGTTCCGAGTCAAAGTCAAATCGGTTATTTCATTTAGGCCTTTACAAGCACTTATGAATGTCAAAAAATATATAACTAAGGTTGATTCCAATTGCCCATTCCAAAAGTAGCTTCCTATGGAGAAGAACGGACAAGAAATTCTATGGTTACTCCTTTTAAAAAACCGGCCAAGTGCGAGTTGGACTCGCGCACGAAGGGTTCTGTACCATTATCAAAAAAACCGGCCAAGTGCGAGTTGGACTCGCGCATGAAGGGTTCCGTACCATTGTACTGGGACCCCCATTAATGTTTTTTTTTTGGTATTTGTTGTTATAGCGGCAACGAAAATACATCATTTATGAAAATTTCAGCTTTCTAGCTATCACGGTTAATGAGATACAGCGTGGAGACAGACAGACAGACAACGAAGTTTTAGTAATAGGGTCCCGTTTTAACCTTTGGGTACGGAACCAGAGAACAGTTTTTGGGTCTAAAACTATAAATTTTTTAATACCCACAGCGACAGTCGATACCCGTAATAGTATCATCGATATAGAATATCAAGTTTTCACCTATGAATTATTTGAAGAGTTCTCTCGATTTCTCCAGGATCCCATCATCAGATCCTGGTCTCCTTACCATGGGACCACCTGTGAGGTATAAAAACCATTTCAAACAAAAAAAAAATTGAATATCGGTCCAGCCATCTTCGAGTAATCGGTGAACATACATAAAAAAAGATACGGTCGAATTGAGAACCTCCTCCTTTTTGGGAAGTCGGTTAAAAAGTGCTGATTTTCAGCCTACTTTGAATAAATTACTTTTTATCTTTTATCTTTTTACCAGCGGTTTCACCCGCGTCCCGTGGGAACTACTCGGCACACTCGGATAAAAAGTAGACAAATGGGCTATCTAACACTGGAAGAATTTTTCAAATCGGACCAGTAGTTCCTGAGATTAGCGCGTTCAAACAAACAAACTCTACAGCTTTATAATATTATAGTATAGATAGATAAATAATTTGGGAGCAAAAAATCAATAAAACATATTTTTCAGTATCAAAAAATCACTCATTTATTCTTAAAAACTATACAATCTCTCAAAATCTTAATTACTAGTAATATTTTCAAGTATCTTAGTATAGACGACAGCAGGTCAACCTACCCGAATCTGTCAAAGACCAATCGAACATGAACCTTCCACTATTGTGATAAGGTTGAAAATCTATTGAAGGAATTTGACAGATTGAGGAAGGTTGGCGTTTGTACATACTTAAACATAATTTTTGGAATTGTTGCAAAGATGATTTGAACATTTTAATTCCTGAGATAAGCGCAAACAAACGAACCTATCATCTGCCTAGCCTTTTCCCAACTATGTTGGAGTCGGCTTCCAGTCTAACAGCATGCAGCTGAGTACCAGTGTGCCACATGGAGCGACTGCCTATCTGATCTCAACAACCCAGTTACCCGGGCAACTCGATACTCCTTGGTAAGACTGGTTGTCAGACTTTCTGGCTTCTGACTACCCGTAACGACTGCGAAAGTCGGGTCGCAACCTGTCTTTATTACTTTGAAAAGTTCAGGGGCCTCCTCAGGTTCATTCGAGGGGCCCCCGAGCTTGGGGGCCTCGGGGCACTGCCCCAGTTAGCCCCTTCGTAGCTACGCCACTGTCCTTGCGGGTTTTACTTAACGTAGTTCCTCTAACAGACTTTCAGTGTTATTTCCTTCTAAATCATTAACAATTAATTCCCTATTATAAGGATAAATCCCAGTACTTTGGAAGCCATCGATAATATCTTTCGAATATAAACTTTCACAAAATACTTTCGCTACCAAGTTCGGTAACTCATAAATACTAATTTTCTTATTTATACTTCTTACATTATCGTTAAAGGTATTAATAATAGATTTTTTTAAGGAATTCAGAACTTGATTTAAAGGTTGTAAATTTTGAGCGAAATATGTCGGTATTACTAAGAGTATAATATCATTAGCTTCACAGAATTCGATGCAATCAATACTCAAGTGATAGGTCTGATTTTCGAGCAGCAAAAGTAATTTTGGTCCTAAACATACTTTCAAATTATTTTGAAAATGTTTTAGAAATACTAAGAGGTCCGTACTCTCCGTCCAATCGGGTAGGTTTTTGAGATCTACGCCGTTTTTAAGGAATTTGTTAAAAGTAGTATTCTCAATTTTTGAACCTTCTTCAATTTTAATTTCTAAATCTAAAGTTGAAGAATTCGAATCAGGTGGGATGAAAAATAAAGGGGGTATTATACACCCAGTCACACTACCAGCGTACGTTAATTTAATCTGTGAATTATTCAAGGCTAAAGGACCACTCTTAGTATTTATCACACAAATTTTATTCACTCCTTCTTCTAAATTTAACCCTATTTCGTCAACACAAAAAATACTTTCAGGGTCAAAGTTAAATTGACCCAAAATGACCCAAAGTCGATCGTAAAACATTTTGACTTTCTCTTTAGAATTTAACCTCGTGATTAGACTTTCTATACTCTTATTTTTGTACACAAAATTTTTGTACCAATCCAAGCCAGCTATACTATTAGTTACCCAAGATTTTGGTGTTTTTAGTTGTAATTTAGCGCTTAATTCTGCAGCGTACATTCGGACTATTTTGGGGGACAAACCAAAGTATATTTTGGCGTATTTTTCAAGGTAGGTACTTAAAATAAATTCTTGGTCGGACGAAAAAATAGTATTAGAAGCATACCCCATCTTAATGGGATGGATAGACAATTTTCTTTTTTCAACATATCGGCGTAAAGTATTATGGTTAATATTGTATATTTTCGATGTTTTTCGCAGGGAAGAGCCCGCTAAGATTTGTTGGTATGCCGCCTCGAAATCTATGGTTTCGAATTGCCCTCGTGTCGTTTTTCTTGGCCTTTTGTTGGCTGGCATCTAGAACAATAGCGTAGTTTAAGTATTTTGACCTTTTAATCTAATTATATTTTTTTATAATTTAAGATTGTTTACGTTTTTTATCGTGATCCTCACATTATATTGAAATTATTTTGTACAAGGTACCTAGTTACTTCAAAATAGTGTCCATGGAGTTTCTTGCCGGTTCTTCTCCATGAGACCAACTCCTTGGAACCGTGCAACTAGCTTGACTTTTCATAAAAACCTGTAATAGGTCTACTTGAAATAAAAAACTTTGACTTTGACTTTGATCCGACTTCAAAAGAGGAAGTTCTCATTTATAATTTAAATATTTCTCCATGATTAAAATATTTTAGCCTTTTGGATACCAGAGAGTCATTCAATACTTTTTAGGGTTCCGTAACCAAAAGGTAAAACCAGTTATGGTTTTCAAACAATTCAGTGGTGTAGGGCGATCCTAATGAGGCATATGAAATGTAATTTAGGATTTAAAAGGGCTCACTTTAACTTGATTTTTTTATTATTCTAAGCACCATTATTTTCTATTTTAGCTCGTGGCCAACCAGCCGCACGCGTCGATCGATCATAATGTTAAGCAACGCTTGACGCGGTCGCTCTGTGTGACCATCTTGTCATAACGAGTTCCTCCGTGTTTCGGAAGGCTAAACTGGTGGGTCCCGGCTGTCATTTGAACATTTTTGGCAGTCGTTAC
>NWSH02000539.1:58599-69676 GCA_002382865.2 Heliothis virescens
GTGACAACCAGTCTTACCAAGGGATATCAGGTTGCCCGTGTAACTGGGTTGTGGAGATCATATAGGCAGTCGCTCTATGTGGCAGGCTGGTACTCAGCTGCATGCTGTTAGACTGGAAGCCGACACCAACATAGTTGGGAAAAGGCTAGGCAGATGAGATGATAAAACTGAAGAGTCTATTTGTCTGCTTGAACGCGTAAATCTCAGGAAGTACTGGACCGATTTGAAAACTTCTAGTGTCAGATAAACTTTTAAATGGGGAAGACTATGGAGTTATTTTTGTCCGGTTGCGCGAAGTATTCCCCATGGAACGCGGGGCGGAGAAAGTAACATACATAAGTTTTTAACTTTTCGCGACTTTGACGCATTAACAATGTTAAGTAAGATTTTAGCAGGACGTAGAATTATGTAACTTATTAGTAACTAGCTTCTGCCAGCGGTTTCACCTGCGTTCCGTGGGAACTACTCGGCGCACCCGGATAAAAAGTAGCCTATTGCCTTCCTCGATAAATGGGCTATCTAACACTGAAATAATTTTTCAAATCGGACCAGTACTTCCTGCGNTGGAACGCGGGGCGGAGAAAGTAACATACATAAGTTTTTAACTTTTCGCGACTTTGACGCATTAACAATGTTAAGTAAGATTTTAGCAGGACGTAGAATTATGTAACTTATTAGTAACTAGCTTCTGCCAGCGGTTTCACCTGCGTTCCGTGGGAACTACTCGGCGCACCCGGATAAAAAGTAGCCTATTGCCTTCCTCGATAAATGGGCTATCTAACACTGAAATAATTTTTCAAATCGGACCAGTAGTTCCTGAGATTAGCGCGTTCAAACAAACAAACTCTTCAGCTTTATAATATTAGTATAGATTAGCTTATATGGATATACATATAGGCTACCAGATATTGGAAGTAGATCCCTTGGGACGCTGGTGAAACCACGAGAAAACAGCTAGTAATAAATCTAAATATATAAAACTCAAATGACTGACTGACATACTTAGTGATCTATCAACGCACAGCCCAAACCACTGGAGGGATCGGCCTGAAATTTGGCATGCAGGTAGATGTTATGACGATAGAAGATTTTCCCAAATTACCACAGGAAAGGGAAAAAACAAAATTTTAAGTTTTACGCAGGCGAAGCCGCTGGCAGAAGCCAGTAAACAAATAAAATATAAGAAAATACTCACCCTATCCCGTTTCCTATCCTCTCTAATCTTCTTCCTCCCTCTATCCTCCTTCTCCTTAATTTTGGACAGCTGCACGTCCTCATCGGAAGTGACGTCATTTTCCACGGGTACCTCTTGGAATACCTCCGTGTAACTATGGTTTGAACTCTCCTCTTTTACTACTAACGTATCTGAAAATGAGGAAAGGTATTAACCATCTTGTCATAACGAGTCCCTCCGTGTTTCGGAAGGCACGATAAACTGGTCCCGGCTGTCATTTGAACATTTTTGGCATTCGTTATGGGTAGTCAGAAGCCAGAAAGTCTGACAACCAGTCTTAGAGGTCAGATAGGCAGTCACTCCATGTGGCACACTTTTAATGGTGGAAAGAATAGTAATAAATGCCAAAGATATTCGAATGACAGCGCAGAGTAAAGTATTTTTCAAATGGGTTCAGCCGTTTCAGAGCCTTCCCGATATACGTCGAGTTACAAGTAATCCTGTATATATTTTTTAAATTTTTAGTATTTGTTTTTATAGCGGTAACGGAAATACATCATTTGTGAAAATTTCAGCTTTCTAGCTATCACGGCTTATAAGATACAGCCTGGAGACAGACAGACAGACAATGTAGTCTTAGTAATAGGGTCCCGTTTTACCCTTTGGGTACGGAACCCTAAAAAAGCTAGGTAGATATATATAATATATATGTCGCAGTCGAAATGCATAATCCGCCGTATTACATTACCGCTAGCCGTTATCAAAAGCAGGGCCGTTATGTATTACGGCGGATTAACGATAAGCTGGATTGTCATTGCGATACGTTCTACACTTTGGCGGCTCACGTTCAGCCGCATTGCACATTGTAGGGTGACCATGTGATAACAAAAAACTGTTCAATTGCACATGAAATTTATCCTTGAAGTCACTATTTACAGTCACATTTGTCACGTTTTTCTCGTCAAAACCATTATTAACTTCACATTTTATTATCAAACTTTCTGTATTCGACGCCATTGTTGTTGTTGTGACAGGCAGCGCCGCGCGTGCTAAAAATGGGAACTAAAAACTGTTAAAGAGGCGGTTAACGAACCACCCTTTGATATTACAGCTAGCGGCATTAAAGAACGTATAGCGCCGAACACATTCCAGCGGAATTTCATTCAGCCCAGGGCCGGATTAACCTGTCATGGGCCTGTAGGCAATACAATTTTCGGGCCCCTTTTCTTACCTACTCTAACTAAGTAAATCATGTTATGTATTTTTTTCTTCCCACATTCCTTATTACAATTCCTGATCTAGGCATGGATGACATGACGTCCTAACGCGGATTAGCTCCGTGTTAGTACAGAACAGAGTCAGCCGCGCAGTCCACGCGTACGTTTGTCTAGTCAGTCTATTCTACTTCTATCAAGAGTTTAAACACACACAAAGTACAAAGTTTTTTCCAATTCGCTGTCGTGAAACGCTCTTGCCTAATAGCATCCAACGAATCGGGGATTTTCTCAACGTAAAACGAGATAAACCGTCTAAACGCGTTCCAAATTTTTTAAATCCGTGTTTAAAAACACGGATTAAAAAAATTTAAACCTTTAAAATTTTAAACCTTTTTCATGGCGAGACCCCCTTTCTATAAAGAAATATTTCGCGACCCCCCTGTGTTTGAAGACTTACGATTTTCACATACACCAAATCAAAAGTATTTAAAACAGTGTTTTTGAACGCTTTTAAAGAGGAGTTGCAAAAGTTTGGGAAATGCCTTTCAGTAGAAAAACCATAAAACAATTTTAACTAGTTAACTAAAGGACAGACTAATAGATCGAATTGACAAGGTCGCAGTAAGTCCAAATCATAAAATGTCTACATAGCTGTTCAGTCTTCGTCTCATACAATGGCGCAGCGTGGCTATCCGCCACCGGGGGTGAGAGACAAATTTGCCTCCCTCGACTTTATATGTAGTATATGTAAGTGCATTAGTGCATCCAGCCTTTAACAACGTTGTAGGCACATCACAAATGAGAAGAAAAAATTTGGAATTGAAATGGAGGGAGCGAAGTGAGCGCGGGTTTTTTTTTAGTTTTGAGATGAAAAGGTAAACATTGTAAAAGAAGTGCATGATAGAAAAGTTGCGAGCGAAGCGATAGCGAAATTTTTCCAGTTTCAGGATTAAAATTTTAAAATAAACAACTTTTTTTTTAGTAAGGCTGTTGTGGTTTTTGGCAAATCTCAAAAAATATACATCGTGTAGCTTCTGAAGGCGCAAGTGAAAAAAGCGTGATTTTTTAAAAGTTTGTGCGACTTTTTTGCAAAATGCCCTCAAGTTGTTCTCGATTTTTGTTGCGATTTTTTTAGTTGAATGGGCGAAAAGAAGAACAGGAAGCAAATAGAAAACGCGAGCGAAGCGAGCGCGAAATTTTTGCAAAATTCGGTTTGCAACATGTCCTTATATAATGTAAAAATGAGAGTAACTTTGAACAGTTCAGTACGATTGTAATTTTCTGGTTATGATTCAGGGGCCCCGGGACACAGCCCCGGCTAGCCCCTTCGTAGCTACGCCACTGGGTTTATGTGAAAATCGTAAGTCTTCAAACACAGAGCACACTAAAAAAAAAATTATTTACCTTACAATCGCAAAACTCATATCACATATTGTAATTCAAGATTACGTAGGTATTTCAAAAGTTTGTGAACTATTAGGCTACAAATTATTATAACGCTACGAAAGCTTACAGAAAGCACCCAATGAATCGGGAATTCCCCCAACGTGAATGAAGTCCAGTTGCGTTCCGAAGGATTATAATATTAGTTCTAAAATTAGATGTTAGATGGTTTTGTATGTATAAAGTGTTACATGCGTTGAAAAAAAGAATAGTTTTGTTGATTGTCATTTTCGTTCGATCCACAAAACTTTTTTTGCAGACTGCATTGCTGTGGGCCCCTGTCGGTGCTGGGCCCCTAGGCAGTTGCCTAATCTGCCTTAAGGTTAATCCGGCTCTGATTCAGCCTTATTCAATCCGACTAATCGTTAATCCGCCGTAATACATAACAGCCCTGCTTTTGATAACGGCTGGCTGTAATGTAATACAGCGGATTATACAATGGGACTGCGACATATATAGTAGACTCACCAAAATCATACTTGATCTCATTTTCTTCAATTTTGATGTCATCACTCTTGTCATCGTTGGCTAACACTTCAGTGACGAGTAAGTCACAACTATCGATCTCTGATTTTATGAAGTTATTTACCCGACTGTTCGAATGAGGTATGAAGTCATTTGGCGAGTCTAAGAAGGTGTGCTGAAAATATATAATTAAGGTAAATTATTACAACCTACCTCAATCTGTCAAATTTCTTCAATAGATTTTCAACCTTATCACAATAGTAGAAGGTTAATGTTCGATTGGTAAAATTTTTCAGATTCGGATAGGTTAACCTGCTGTACATAAATAACAATATTTCAGATTGCATTTGAACTTTAAAAAGTTTTGGTGTAAAACAACAAAGGCATTTAATTACTTTGATTATAACTGCGAATGATAATATGACGTCGCATTTTTACTGTTAACTTAGTTAAAATATCAAAAAACCGGCCAAGTGCGAGTTGGACTCGCGCGCGAAGGGTTCCGTACCATTACTATGAAAAAGTACAATAGGAATGGTCAAGTATGAGTTAATTAAGTTGCACATTATTTCTAATAGATGTTGCTACAAGTATACAATTTTGCAATTAATTAATATAAATCAACAGCCTTAATATTTTTTTTTTTAATATTTAGTATTTGTTGTTATAGCGGCAACGGATATACATACTTTGTGAAAATTTCAGCATTCTAGCAATCGCGGTTAATGAGATACAGCCTGGAGACAGACAGACAGACAACAAAGTCTTAGTAATAGGGCCCCGTTTTACCCTTTGGGTACGGAACCCTAAAAACCATTTTAATGAATTTCCTGCTATCAGTCGAATTCACCTTATTTTGAGTTGAGTAAAAAAGTTGTCATGGTCTAGTGGGTAAAGCACCAACCTCTCAAGTATGAGTGTGTTTGATTCCAGGTCAGGCAAATACCAATACATATACTTTCTAAGTGTGTTTTAGATGCCATTGGCTGATTAAAGGTGTAGGAAAACATCTCGAGGAAACCTGGACTATAAAGTGTGAGTACAGCAACCCGCATCTCTTGCACGTGGTGATTAACGCTCAATCCTTCTCTGTGTGAGAGGCTGATGAAGATTTATGCTATGTGACAACTAGACCAACGAGGCAGTATTGTATAACTGCCACAGTTCATAAGATGCAGCTCAGTAACATACAGACGGCAAAATCTTAGTAAAAAGGTCCTGTTAATGGTATTGAATCAATTTATTTATTTTATTTAACAGTTTATGTACACAGTAGATGAGACAAGAAGTAACATAGGACAATCAAGTACAAAGGCACTGCTTATTTCATAAGAAATCTCTTCCAGCAGGCCCGCTATGGGAGAGTTAGAATAAAAAAAGATACAGACAGACTGTAAAATTAAAAGAAGATAGGTGTAACCAGTATATATTCACTAATAACAACAGCTCTGAAGTGGACAAATGCGTTATTATTAATAATAAATATTATGTAATTAATTTAATATTGTAAACAAATGTAATTGATTGTAATAGACAGCTGTGTTGCTGGGAAGTTTGTTCATCACCGTTTCTTCTTTCCAGCCATAACACTAGGAAACGGTGAAAGGGGGGCGCTTTTGGGGGTGCTGTCCAATGTAATTTGACGTGAAAAAGTGCTAATTTATTAGCCCAATTTCAATTAGTGATTTTGACTTTTTTTGAATTAAATCCTTAATCTTAAGGATATGGAACCTTAAATACTGACCTCTTGAGAGTAGTTTATGAGGAAATCAAATGACTGCAGCATTTGTTCCTTGAATTTGAGAGCAGATCTGATGTAGGCTAGACATTCCCAGCATACTTGTATTTCTAAACCATCAGGCACCTGAAAGTTTAAATAAATTAGATTTTCATTCATCTATCTCATTATCTGCCTAGCCTTTTCCCAACTATGTTGGGGTCGGCTTCCAGTCTAACAGGATGGCATCCGCCAACATTAACATGCTCTCCGATGCACAGGTGTATCAATCACCAACTTCCAACTCCAGGCTGCTTTGTGAAAGTTTCTAAAACCCACAAAGCGATTTCAGCCCGTCCCGGGGATCGAACCCGAGACCTCGTGCTCAGCAGTCGGCTATGCAACAACTAGACCAACGAGGCAGTCTAACGGGATGCAGCTGAGAGCCAGTGTGCCACATGGAGCGACTGCCTGTCTGACCTCTACAACAAAGTTACCCGAGCAACCTGATGGCCATTGGTAAGACTGGTTATCAGACTTTCTGGCTTCTGTCTACCCATAACGACTGCCAAAGATGTCATTTAATCACCAATAAATCGTGCCTTCCGAAATACGGAAAAACTTGTCATGACGAGACGACGGCACCTACGGACCGAGTGCAACAAGCGTTGCTTAAGTTTACGATTATTTATGAAAATAATCAGCATTGATTCATAGTTTACTCCAAGCGTATTAAAAATAAAATCTATCTATATTACAAAATTTTTATAGCTACAATTCAACAAAGAATAAATCTGAATACAGAAGTTTTTCTAATAAAATAAGGATAAAAAATGTAAACAAAAAAAATTTATACGCATCAACAAATGGCGGATCCAAGGATTTCTGTTCCAAGTTTTTGAGTGTTTTGCTTCGTAATATGTATGAAAGTACACACGTATATTACTTTTCTATACTTCGTATGTAATTTTGAATGAGTTTTAGAAGGAATTTTGTACTAATAAGTTAACTTACATCAATATTTCCGAGCAAACGAAAACACTCTTTTATATCCCTATGATAGAACATACGGCGATTATAGCTCAAACAGCCAACGCATATCCCGTTGACATTATATCCTTCAATATTTATGTTGATTTCCTTCATTTTAATGCACTTTTAGTCTTTACAAGATGAAAAATTATTTAGCTACAAAAGAAACTTCATAGCTTTCTTTCGGCCATTTTGACTGAGAGCAGCCGTGGTTTACATTCCGTTTGTTCAAATCACGAAAAATGTCAAGCGCTTCTCAATAAAACTGACCAAAATAATAATATATTTTTATGTTTTGAATAAATTTTAGCCTCAAATAGTATTCAAATGTATGATTTGAAGACTAATTTTACAATTTCGTGGTTCATTCTTTTACACATTTTCTTTAAAACTGTGCGTAAATCGGAATGTAAATGTGCGTTCCAGTGCAAAACACAGAGAATTGTAAAAATTTTAAACAAAGCTAGAGTAATGCCATCACTACACCTACTCGAAGCGTCCCGAAGTGAAGGAAATAAAATGTATTGTAAATAGGTGTCCACGGTTTCACCCGCTTCCTGAGAGAAACTACTACTTGGATTTTTTGGGATTTTTTTTATATCTCTATAAACAATCCCTATCCTAACTATAACAAACACAACAAAAAAAACCGTTCAAACATGATTAGAAGAAACAAAGTGGGGGTTAATTTTTAAGTGTCATCAAATGACTTTACCTTAAAATACTTCGCTGTCCGTCAAGCTGTTCATCCGTTTGTCACCAGGGCGTATTTCATGAATATAAATCTACATCATGAATCTAATCATGAATATATATGACAGACGATGTTTATTGTTGCCTCTATAACAACAAATGGTAGAAACTCGCAGTTAGCCGGGCGATTAAATGGTCATTAACACAAATAACCTTTTTAATATCCTTTACACAACCACGTAAGTCTAGTACAGTCATTTGCAAAGTTATGCTGAAGATCAAGAAAAAGCTTCACGAGTATCTGGAATGTTCCACCGTAAAAAAAAAATAAAAAACAAAATGTCACCGACTAGGGATGGGCATTTGGGAAAAAAATATCGATATATATCGTATCGATATTTTTGAAATGTATCGATATATATCAGCCATAAAATATCGATATTTCGATATATCGATATTTTTGCTAAAAATTCAATTATAAAAATCGCCAAAATGTTCGAAATTTTAAAGGAAATACACATCTAGTTGTTTTGAGATCAGTTTTATTATTCAAGAAAACAAAAACATCAACTAACAAAAATTACATAATTTAATCAACCCTTCGAGTGTCTGAAGAAACACAGTGCGACATAAAAAAAAATACTTCTACTCTATTAATGGCATAACAAAAAATGACATATTTTGGACATACAGACGACAGCAAGTCAACGTATACGAATCTGTCAAATTCTACCAATCAAATATTAACCTACCCCCATTGCGATAAGGCTTAAAATCGATTGCAGAAATTTGACAGATGTACATGCGACCTAAGACATTTGGAGCATTTTTTCTCCAAATGACAAAATGCTATATTTTTAATGATTTTTTAAACATTTTCCTTATGTCGCACTGTGCAACTTAAGACACTCGAAGGGTTAAACCAGTACTTGTTTGGTATTGACATCAGGAGTACTCTTTGTTGGTTGTGCTCCCCTGTCAATCTGCTCCTATCATTCGGCACAGTCAAATTTACGGCAGAAGCTAGCCGTTCAGATGACACGGAAGAAGCTTGGCAAATTAAATATTTAAAAGCGATTTCCGAGAGAACTGGCGTGAAATCTTGGCAATTTTACCCAGAACTTGATCGGATCCGATTTTCTGTCTAAAAGTGGTTGGTCCAAATACTGCTTCAGCTCATTTGGGACACAGCCTCTGCTTGGAACCTCTGACGTAGCAGTGTTCTGGTTTAATAATTTCTCATGTCTGGACTAGATAGATAGAGGACTGACTGGTTTGTTCGGATTTATGTACCAACACTCCAACCAACCAACACACCACCACGCAGTCAGTGATACCAACCAAACCAACAAGCAGTGTCATTGTCACAGACAAACAAAACAGACAAGCAGGTCATAGTCTATAATTTTTGTTTGTGTTTGAAGCAAAAAAATAAATCCATACAGCCTGCCTTTTTCTAAATTTAAGAAATTAATCCAATTTCAAATGATGATATTGTGACGCATGACCAGACATACAGAGCTGTAAAAAATATATCGATTTTGATACGAATTTGATATCTGAAAATAAATATCGAATATCGATATATCGCGGAAAAAAATATCGCCGATTTATATCGATATTTTTCTGAAAAAATATCGATATTTTGATATATCGATATTTTTTGCCCATCCCTATCACCGACATCACAAATTAGATAGTTGGTTTCGGCTATTGTAACAGCTAAAAAACTCTTTAAAACCTAAATTGCAGCTAAAAAACAACAATGTTTCGTTATCCTAAAGACTGGGCGTTTCAACCGCGTGAAGCAGTCACTAAAAATATGGAGGTTGAAGGATATTTTTGTGATTTGTGTGGTAATGGTCCATGGTCTAACGAGATTGATGTTGAAATACATAGGAAGCGTTCGCATAAATGGCACCTCCTGCAATCTTTGAAAGACGAAAACGTCCACATTTGTTCGGTAAGTTATAAACTTATCTATTTAAGTAGGTATTAACGTCAAACAAAAGTAAATAAGTAGGTATACAAAATACATTTATACCTACTACCATATACAATCTATTTCCGTGTTTTTCGGAGTTATTTTACTCACACCTGCAATAAAAATGTATATTGTATAATTCTTTTGATAGTTGAGTAGTTATTTGTGCAAATTTTAGTAAAAATGGCTGCCAAAGTTCGTATAGTACTGAGTTTCAAGCGTTCCAAGTTGTTTGTCCGAAAGTTTTAGTTTGTAATCAAATCAGTCTTCGAAGTGTGCTACACGATTAATTGACAACTTATTATTCAGTTAATAATAACCAATGACTGTAGGTAAGGTTCTCAAGCTACTCTAGGTGCAAAAAGATAAAAAAAAAGTCATTTAGTCAAAGTTGACTGAAAATCGGCACTTTTTGAAGGTCAAGTTTACAAAAGACAGCCCCAAAAACGCTCGCTTTCTAAGCGTGATTGCTGGGAAGAAATGGCGCAACAAACTCCCCAGCAACAAGATAGTATGGTTTGAAGAACCGGTTCTATTCAATTTTGCTGGAAATAATATAAAAAAAAACGGCCAAATGCGACTCAGACAGTTGTAAAACTAGATGTCGTTCCGAACCTAAATCCGTCACACAATTCCGCGCAAGTGTCCATAATCGCAAGTTAGGTTGAACGCGCTAATCTCTGGAACTACTGGTCGGATTTGAAAAATTCTTTCAGTGTTCGATAGTTCATTTATCGAGGAAGGCTATAGACTAGGCTTCTTATCCAAGTGCGCGGAGAAGTTCCCACGGGATGCGGGTGACACCTCTGGCGAAAGCTAGTTCTGATATATGATGATGATGGCGTCCTAGCCGATTGTCGGCCACGGCGGCTGTTCTCATATAAGGAGATCAGCCAGCTGCGCAGGACATATTATAGTGCACAAGCATTTGTGCAGACACAGGTGCACTCCCTATTCCCTCACTCTCATAACCCGATGGGACGGCAATCCGACACGACCGGAGAGAGATCAGTGATATATAGGTAGGTATATAAGCTATGTTACTGCCAAATTTCAGCAAAACCCCTCACAAGTTTTTGTGTGAAAGACTAACAAACAAACATACACATTTTCGCATTTACAAGTAGAATGTTACAGAATTCTTAGTGTGCAATTCCAAATGTAACTTTGACAATTATTTTACACTGGCTTCCGCCAGCGGTTTCACCCGCTTTCCCGTGGGAATTACTGCCCGTACCCGGATAAAATATAGCCTATGTCACTCGTGGATAATGTAGCTTTCGAATGGTGAAAGAATTTTTAAAATCGGTCCAGTAGTTTTTGAGCCTATTCATTACAACCAAACAAACAAA
>NWSH02000539.1:72984-84054 GCA_002382865.2 Heliothis virescens
TAACAAGTTTGTCATAAACTAGGTTTTAATGGCAAAAACGAATCGCTGTAAATCCGACTCCACGTAGTCTTGTCTGCCCTACCCCTAGAGTGTAATTCAAAATCGCGTAGGCGCGGAGGGGCGAGGCGGGCCGCGAGTTGAGGAGCAGGTGGTTGTAACACTCGCCACCGCGGCTGAGGCTGGCCGGCACAGCCGGCCAGCAAGCCGAAGCTGCGGTGGTGAGCGTTAAAGCTATCTGCGACGATAAACTCGCGTGGGACCGCCGGAGCCCCGCAGCGCCGGAGCCGTGACAGAAATCATGCCTGCTGCATGATGCATGCTTGCTTGCATGTTGCCTACTTGCTTGCATTTTACTACCTCATTGTTTATAGAATTGCTTAGAGTGAGATTTCTTACCGACAAATTCCGATTTGTTACTGCCCACACGTAACTGCTCATTTAATCATTTTTACTGCTCATTTAATTATTTTGCTGCTCAATTATATATTCACTGATCCATGTTATTATTTTTTATTACTCATTTTTGTATACTTTACTGCTTAGTTTTAACTGCTGAAATAGTTATTAAACTTGCCATTTATAATTTTTAACTTACCAAAACTGCTAATTACAACTGCCCCGTTAAATGAGTGCCTTTGTATTTTAAAGTACTACTTTGTATTTCAGATGGAGTTTCTCCAGTACCAGATGACAAGGAGGTAGAAAATCAAATTGTTTTACAAGTTTATGAACTTGGTAAGAAAATAATACTCTGTAACACCAGCTTATGGGGTTGCCCGGGTAACTGTGTTGAGGAGATCAGACAGGCAGTCGCTCCATGTGGCACACTGGTACTCAGCTGCGTGCTGTTAGACTGGAAGCCGACACCAACATAGTTGGGAGAAGGCTAGGCAGATGACGCTTCAAACAAACTGTTCAGCTTTATAATTTTTTTTTTTTAAATTTATTTATTTATTTATTATCTCACCAAACAATATCATTACAGGCTTACGCCCAATGCGATAATGTGGTCTTATGATTTTAGAAATACCTAAAAATAACAAAACTAAAGAACTTAACATTTATTAAAAATTAAATAACAAAATACTAAAACAACAACAAGCTAATCCCGTTCGTAACATAAAATAAACAACAACACCTTTGCGAATTCACTAACAGGAGCTGTGATCACATCAATTTTGATGTGTAGAATATTAATAGTACGGATCGCGCGTGTAAGACAATCTCTTCTAATATTATAAAGCTGAAGAGTTTGTTTGTTTGAACGCGCTAATCTCAGGAACTGCTGGTCCGATTTAAAACATTCTTCCAGTTTCACCCGCGTCCCGTGGGAACTACTCGGCACACCCAGATAAAAAGTAGCCTATAGCCTTCCTCGATAAATGGGCTATCTAATACTGAAAGAATTTTTCAAATCGGACTAGTAGATCCTGAGATTAGCGCGTTCAAACAAACTCTTCAGCTTTATAGTATCATCTGCGTAGCCTTTTCCCAACTACATTGGGGTCGGCTTCCATTCCAGTCTAACAGCATGCAGCTGAGAACCAGTGTTTTACATAGAGCGACTGCCTGTCTGACCTCCACAACCCAGTCACCTGGGCAACCTGATACCCATTGGTAAGACTGGTTGTCAGACTTTCTGGCTTCCGACTACCCCTAACAACTGGCAAAGCTGGTCAAGTACCACCCATCCATAGACCGACCGCTCCAAGTGTTGCTTAACTTTATTATAGATAGATCCGCTTTGACTTAGCCACGAGGTCTTCTAGTAAATGATATTATTTTTTTTATATTTTCAGAGGACCCATCAACGAATTTAAGCAAGATTATCATCCAAGGTCTGTCTGCCGAAGATGCAATAAGTATCGGAGACTCAGATAGCCAACAAACCCATTCCAGTCAAGATGTAGAAGAAGTTGTTACTATGGAGACATAATATTCAACATACAAACATATATTTATATATATATGTTTGAAAATATCCGGCAAGTACCTAGAAAATATTTTTTTTAACCCCCAATGTGGAAATAGGGGGTGTTATAAGTTTGTGGTTTTGTAGCTCCTGAACGGCTGAACCTATTTGGATGTGGATTTTTGAGGTGAAAGCTAGTGGTTCCTGGATATGTTTTGTCATAATTGGTTCAGCCGTTTTGAAGTTATAGTTATAGACAAATATATTATTTTGTTCCTTGTGTTATAAAAGAATGGGATTTTAATATTGAAATGGAACCTGTTGTACGTTTGTACAGTATTTTTTAAAATTATCGTTTGATAATTCGGGAAAGGCAAATTCACCAGGCTGAATCTCAGGAACCATGATATTCGAAAGCTGGAATTTTTCACAGATAATGTTTTTCTGTTGCCGCTTTAACGATAAATACTAAATGAAAATGAAAATCGTTTATTTGTAGAAAATTTACATTATTGGTTACGTCCTAGTTCCTACACTAGGTTTCCCTGTGTTGTAGGACCTAGGCTCTCGATCCGTTCACAAAAACTTTATTCTAGGATTTAAAACCTAAACTAAATAAATTGTTTTACAATCAACATAATTAAACAACTAAAAACTATTAATAAAATAAATATTTTAAGAGGTTCTCATTACAACAAAAACCGTTTGTTGTATGAGAACCTCTTAATCCTTCGTACGCGATTCCGATTCGCACTTGGCCTTTTTAAAAGATTTGTGCTTTAAAGGTCCGAAACTTCTATGAAGGCCTTTCAGCTGATTCTAAAAATCTGTTGTCTTTAAAACTTAGTCATCATCTTCTTGCCCTGTTCCCAATTTTATTTGGGGTCGGCGCAATATGTTTTCTCCTTCCATTTCTCCCTGTCACTCGTCATACTGACATTCACTCCTTTCTTACTCATGTCATCTTTCACGCAATCCATCCATCTTTTCTTTGGTCTGCCTCTCCCTCTCAATCCATCTACATTCATACTTCACATGCACTTTGTTGCATGAGATTCATCCCTCCTCATTACATGCCCATACCATGACAACCGCTTACCTCTCATCTTTTCTGTAACTGGTGCTACTTTCAAACTTCCTTTAATGTACTCATTCCTCACTTTGTCCATTCTTGTCACACCACACATCCATCTTAACATTCTCATTTCTGCTACATGTACTCTATTCTCATCCCTCTTTTTCAATGCCCAACACTCTGATCCATACAGGACGACAGGTCTTATTACGGCTGCCCAACACTCTGATCCATACAGGACGACAGGTCTTATTACGGCTTTAAAACTTAATATTATCTAGTCTTTAAAACTTAGTATTATAGCAATTTATTACAGTAAAGATGAAGATCAAAAGTCATTTATTCAAAGTAGGCTGAAAATCAGTAGGTACTATCTTTGCCATAGATTTTGGCTCTACTCAGTAAGGTTGTTCTCTCTCTCTCTCTGGTGTCGGTCCCTCATATCTGAGGATCGTGGTCAGCATCAGGGTTGCATCTGGAGCGGATGATCTGAAGGTTCTATCAAAGTCAAAATCGTTTATTGAAAGTAGGCTAATTAAATTAGCACTTTTTCACGTCATAATNGCCCAACACTCTGATCCATACAGGACGACAGGTCTTATTACGGCTTTAAAACTTAATATTATCTAGTCTTTAAAACTTAGTATTATAGCAATTTATTACAGTAAAGATGAAGATCAAAAGTCATTTATTCAAAGTAGGCTGAAAATCAGTAGGTACTATCTTTGCCATAGATTTTGGCTCTACTCAGTAAGGTTGTTCTCTCTCTCTCTCTGGTGTCGGTCCCTCATATCTGAGGATCGTGGTCAGCATCAGGGTTGCATCTGGAGCGGATGATCTGAAGGTTCTATCAAAGTCAAAATCGTTTATTGAAAGTAGGCTAATTAAATTAGCACTTTTTCACGTCATAATTTACAAAGGACAGCACCCCCAAAAGCGCCCCCCTTTCACCACTTCCTAGTGTTATGGTTGGAAAGAAGTGGTGATGAACAAACTTCCCAACAACACAGCTGTCTATTACATTTTATATATTGCACTATAATTTGTCATTATTTTACAAATATTTTCATATTTTTAGTACGATACAATACAATATTATTAAACACCGAAAAAACACAATGTTATTTATCCACTTCAGAGCTGCCATCTGCGTTTATCTGTGAAATAATCATTAACATTATAATTTCCCGAATATAACTACTTTATCTTTTCGCGAGTGCTTAAGCAGCAAGTAAGAACGTTTTGCCGGTGCCAGGGGGTCCAAAAAAGACCCCCTTGTCCGTTACCTATGTGGTTTTTGATTAAATTGAAAATTTACCTGGTATAATAGAGTTATCTGGTAGCAATAGAGACTATTTGAGTAACTTTAGCATCCAAGTTTGCAGTGTTATATGACAGCTCTTTGATCAAATCAGTGCATAGTTCCGTTCTTTTGCGTAGAAGGCAAATTGAAATCGCATAGCAATTTTCCGACCATTGCGATTTTTTTCTTCAAAAGATAAAAGATAAAAAGCCATTTATTCAAAGTAGGGTGAAAATCAGCACTTTTCGAACGTCAAAATTACATGAGACAGCCCTTAATCTTAGGATATAGACAATGACATTTCGGAAGGCACGATAAACTGGTCCCGGCTGTCATTTCAACATCTTTGACAGTCGTTACGGGTAGTCAGAAGGTAGAAAAAAAAATTGTTTTGGGAAACATAGACAAGGAGGAGAAAAAGGAATGTCTTTTACTTGGTTATAGATCCTGAAGCTACTTTACAATTTAGATGTTTAGTTTTAAATGAAGTTCGGAATATTTCCTATAGCTATATAAAGAGCTACTTATACTTATATCGAGTAAAAATGAGCGCGGTCACTGATTAAAAACCTTGATTTTGATGATTGGGTATCAGCTCAGGCCAGTCAAAAGCAAATATTGTGCATACTTTTTCCCCAAAAAATTTTGGGTAAAATTTCCTCCTTTTGTGGGAGTTTTTAATTTTCTAGTAGCAACACTGAGTCTTTAATGTTTTTCATTATAAGACGCCCAGTGATCGTGCTACTATTATTTTGAAATGTTTTCCGTGCTTGGCAAGGCACGTTAAGAATTCGTCCTCGATTCAAAGTCAAAATCATTTATTGAAAGTCGGCTCATTTAGACTAAAGTCATAGTGACGTACTAATTAGTTGTACTAATGAGTATTTTTACACCGCGCAGGTTATTGATGCCGGTCGGGATTTGATCGGCTCAAAAAAGCGTTTTTTCTCATTGCTCGACAGAGGGCGCGAGCGATGCGTAGTTTTTGTGACTTGCAAATGGGACCAGGCAAAGTATCCCAAAGCCTGTTTGAATACAAAAATTTGTTTTTTACTCGTATAAAAATTTCCCCAAAAAAATTTCGGGTAAAATTTCCTCCTTTTGTGGGAGTTTTTAATCTATTTCTAGTAGCAACACTGATATTTTAATTTCTTCATTATAATACGCCCAGTGGTTGTGCTAATATTTTTAAACCTTTTCCGTGCTTGGGAAGGCACGTTAAGCCTTTGTCCCGGATTCGAAGTCAAAATCATTTTTTAGGACGAACGTGTTCGGTTGATGTTTTGGAAAGAGGAACAGTGGGGTCAGGGACGACCGTCGTTGTAATGATTGCCGATTGGATTCTACCACTCCAGTTTGATGATTCCCTAGTATCAGAACTTGCTAAGGGGGATCAGTGGGTCACATAAGGTCTCTACTTCCTCTATATGATCCGTAATTTTATTATTGACAGTTATTTATATTATTGTCCATCCATTTTTTTTATAATGGCTGAAAAAAACAAACATTTTATTTATAAATAATATAATATATATCTCATATAACATAATTAAGCAATATATTCTTGTACTTACACTATGCAGGTGCAACTATATCGTATGTACACACGTAATTATTTATCATTTGTAATAACACGACTAAAAATTCAAAATAATGAGCAGGTATTCCAGTAAAACACTCGTACCTACCTCATAAGTGAAGTTATGGAACTCGGGGAAAGATAAAAAATCTCGATTTAACTTCGTAAAAGTCACGACTCAGGTATTCAAGTTTTTAACACGACCAATCACTCGAAATGGCAAACGCTGAATGAGAAAGTATGGCGTAACAAAATGGCGGTTCTAATACACTTTTTTAAGGTGCATTCGACCACTAGAAGCGGGAAATTCAAATATAAAATGGTTTTTTCATGTTTTACCTAAGTTAACATTCAATATGAGGCGTGATCTTATGATTGGCGGTTACAATATCCCACAAAGTAATTTCTGATGTCCTTGTTTAACTCCGAAACTTCTTATTATGAACTATAAACTGACGAAACTATGATATTTCGCAATAAAACGTTTTTTACAGTTACATTTAATTTGTAAGAAGTTTCGGAGTTAAACAAGGACATCGGAAATTACTTTGTGGGATATTATAACCGCCAATCATAAGATCAGGCCTCATATTGAATGTTAACTTATGTAAAATATGAAAAAACCATTTTATATTTGAATTTCCCGCTTCTAGTCGTCGCATTGACCTTAATGAGAATATCTTTTATTTTTATTTTAAAAAAAACGTGTTCGTCCGTTAGTTCTTGCTGATGAACTGGGATTCTATTATAAATGCGTATACAAAGCCCCACGAATGAACCGTGCACTTTATGCAACCGATAGTTAGGTGCAGTTAATATACTATGTTTACTTCTAGTATAGTATAAGGTACAGGCGCCATGGAAGGCCCACTTAATTTAAAAAAAAAATTAAATCTTGCAGATAAGTAAAATAATGAAAATACGTAATTAAAGTTGTAATATATTTATTTGAGAAACGGTAAATCAAAAAAGTAGTACAGTTTTAGTAATTTTAATACAATTTTAAACATTTTTTAAAAACTTGTTAATGGGCTATCTTAGGAAGCTGGTCGCTTAAGATGGCCATAAAAATATTCATGGAAATTTAAATATTACAAGCACTTCAACATTTTAAAATAAAAATATAAAACAAAAAACACATCCTTCTTATAACATTATTCATAAAAAGGCATAAAATCAACGAAAACTTTAAATGTGGGCTATCTTAAGTCTATCAAACTAAAAACCAACTATAAAATAAAAACAAATCACAAAATAAAGTCCAATTTGACGTAGAAATAAACTCTGAAAGTAACTAATCAAAAATAAAATAAATCAGTTCTTTTTTCTAATAAAAAATAGTAATTTAACTTACAGGTGGGCTATCTTAGGAATACTGAAAATTAACTTTGAGATCAATGATATAAAACCGGCCAAGTGCGAGTTGGACTCGCGCGCGAAGGGTTCCGTACCAAGCTGTAGTTCCACGCTTGAGTAACAGATGGCGTTGTATTCAAATTGCACTGACTTTATAATTTATTGTATGGGGACCCCCCTTAATATATAACTTTTTTTTAATTTTTAGTATTTGTTGTTATAGCGGCAACAAAAATACATCATTTGTGAAAATTTCAGCTTTCTAGCTATCACGGTTAATGAGATACAGCGTGGAGACAGACAGACAGACAGACAGACTACGAAGTCTTAGTAATAGGGTTACGTTTTTACCCTTTGGGTACGGAACCCTAAAAACTATACTAGTTACGCTACTATCTTAAATGGAGTATCCTCCTAACAAAAAATAATCTTTAAAGTATGTATCCCAATCAAAAGTGAATTAACTTAACAGCATAATCACAATTTTAATTGCACTCTGGACATATGAATTGCTCATCATCTTTGGTTAAACCCACACAATCATCATGATACCATTTTTGGCATGTTTGACATTGACTCATATTATCAAGTTTATTCTCCTTGCATGCATGACAATACCAACCATGTTTTTTTAGTGTTTTAGATTCCTTCTTCTTACTTGCTTTTACCACTTTCTTATTAATATCTTCATTCAGTCTTCTTTCTCTGAGTACTTTTTTAGGTTCATTACCTTTTTTTTGGTTAGTCCTTTTTTTTTACTTGCTTTACCCTTATCACTTGGTTGCTTTCCTTTCTGTGCGTGGTATCTTGTGAAATGCGAATTTTAGTTGTATCAGCTTCACTTGGTTTAATTTTTTTGCTTGTTGTTTTAGTGTTATTCACCGTTTTTTCTTTAGCAGTATCAAACAAATCTTTTGTTACTTTCCTATATAATTCACCGCTTTCCTTCTCGGTTTGTTTTTAATGATAGCGAAATTAGGAGTGGGTATTTGTTTGTGGAATGGTGATTTCTCAGCACATTTTTTCAGTTCTGATAAAGGTAAATTATCTTCCCCATCATCAAGTTGACCTTCACTGGGCTTAGAGAGTAATGGAAGTTTTCTGAGATTCTCATTTCTATTTTCTTCGTCTGATTCCGAAGATGAAGTGTAAATATTACAAAACTTCGTGATTTTTTTGGAGATAATTGGTATCATCATAAAAATCCTCATTTCCAGATAAATCTGACGTACTTGATTCCAGACGCGGTATTAAAAGTTGCTTATTTAAGCCCGAGGTGGTAGGGACAGGTGAACAAAACTCTGTACTTCTATTATAATCCTCCAAAACAGATTCTCTTTGAATAGGATCTTGATTTTCCAAGTTGTCCATGTTAAAATCTTCAATGGAAGAGCTATAATCGACTAGTTTTTTGACAATAGTTGGAGATTGCGGATAAAATTCAACGTTTTTGACGTAACTAGCTTGAAATGAAGATACATCATCATGAATTAAAATTGATGGTGATAAATTCCTGTCCTCTTCTTCAGAATTTGAAAACTGATCATCCAATTGACTATCGAATCTTGGCTCTATTATAGGACTTCCGGAAATAGAATCTCTTGAAGGTGTTGAATGAGCAGGAGCTTGCAACCTGTGGATCGGGCATTTGTGTAAGCACTGAAGGTGCATACGCCTCCTCCGGAATCGCGCTGGGATCGTACGGGAAGATGCCGGTAGCTTTAAACCCATTGATTATGTTGTCCTTGGTCATGCACTTATACCAAACCTTAGTAAATATTTTCGTAAAACGAGCTTTTGTCAATTTACGTTCTGGATGCTGATATGCATACAACAGAACCTCCTCGTCCCAAAAATGTTCAAACGACTTATTCACTGATTTGTCAAGCGGTTGAAGCTCATGAGTTGTATTTGACGGTAAACAATAAAGTACAATATTATGGGCATCAGCAGCGTCAACGATTCTAGCGTCTAAATGTGAGGAGGCCCCATCAAAAATAAGTAAACATTTTCCTGGAGATTTATTTTGCCATAAGTGGTTTATAAAATCAACAAAAAGTTCTGTAGTCATACTGCCCTTTGGAGCCATTTTGACTAAACTTCCAGGTGGTAAATTGTCACAAAATTCTGGTTTCAACCTTTTGCCTTTGAAGAGAATCATGGGTGGCACAGTGTTGCCTGTTGCACTTACACACATAGCGATTGTGACATTTTCTGCATGTTCTTGACTTACAAAGTGCACTCTTTTGGCCCCTTTTGCTGCAAAAACCTTCTGTTGGTGGTGAAGTGTTAGACGGCATCCCTTTTCGTCCATGTTATACAGGCGTTCCGGGTGGTTGGAAATATTCAGTTCATCGTAAATGTCTTTTAGGGCTTCAAAATGTCTTTTAACTATAGGCTTGTTAAGTTTTTGAGCCCTGGCGGGATTTAACAACTGAGCTCTGCGAACCGAAATTTCAGGATTACGGTTTATAAAATTTCTGAGCCATTTTTTCCAGCAATATTCTTTACTTCACTAAAAGAATTTGGTATATTATTCGCTTTACAAAATTCGTAAGCCTGCTTCCGAACGATTTTGGGAGTTAATGGCATTCCTATTTGAGACAGTCTAATTATTCTTTTGCATAAATCCTTTTCTTCGGCTTTATTAAGAATAGGGACACGACCAGTTATCTTCTCCGTGGAACCAGATTCTATGTGGTTTCTTAATGTGCGCCTGGGTATGCCATATGTTTCAGCAGCTTTCCGCTGTGACATTTGGCCGCTTTTTACTACTTGGAGGGCGGATTTCAACTGCGTTTCTGTCCTGTTAAGACGTGGAGTAAAATTAAAGAGTGGACTGTATTTCAAATAGGTGTACTGGTCTTCAAAACGCCGTTAAATTAAAAAGTACAAAAAAACCCGGACAAAACAATATTCTTAGATCGGTTGAGGGCTCCCCCGCGGTAGGGTCCGTAGAAGCAAGTGGAGGTGCGAGGCCGGTCGCTTCGCTCGCTGCTCGCCGCACCGCTGCCCACCGCTGCTCAGCTGATGACGCATGCCGTGTGCACGGAGCCAATGAGTGGTGGCCGCGCGACTGTTGGGTTCGATTCCCAACAGTCCATTCCCCGCGCTTTTTTTTAGTAGAACAAGATTTATTGCATGCCATCATAGTTTCCAAATCATTCACAGATAAGCTTCGTAAAAGCTAGAGATGTGCCGTTGCCGGCAATATTGCCCAAAGTGGGAATATTGGTAGCAATATTGCCGGCAATATTGCCGGGAGTGGAAATATTTGGGAATATTGCTTAATTATAAGTCAAATTAACTTCGAAAACTATGTACAATACTTAAAATTAGCATTTATACGTTATAATCTACATTACATCCAATAAAATATTGTTTTGGGTAAAATTGCCAATAATGCCAGCAATACTGCCGGTATTTTACCGGCAATATTGCCGGCAATATTGCCCATGTTGTCAACAACAATAATGAATGTAATAAATAACATAATAATATAAAGATAAGAATTGACTACCGTTGTGTATTGAATAAAAATCGGCCAAGTGCGAGTTGCACTCCCGCACGAAGGGTTCCGTATCATTATCTATAAAAAATGAACGTATCTATTACCTACAACTAGCCAAAATACAAACATTTTTCGGCATTTTTGTTTTTCATACAGATATATGAACAACAAAGTTATAATTTGCGGTTTCACACGTTTATTGTATGTCTGTCTATCTCCAGGCTGTATCTCATAAACCGTGATAGCTAGAAAGCTGAAATCTTCACAAATGATGTATTTTTGTTGCCGCTATAACAACAATTAAGTAAATACCGGCCGATAACAAAGTAGTAAA
>NWSH02000539.1:88416-119799 GCA_002382865.2 Heliothis virescens
CTAACTCTGTACCAAATTTCAGCTCTCTGAGATTATGGGAAGTACTAGTTCTATTTTGATGATCATGAGTGAGTGAGTGTCGAAAATATGAAACTTTGCTTTCGCTTAACTTTGAAACTAAATTATCTACACACTTGAAATTCTGGTTTTTAAGTACGTGATTATAGCTTTCTGGATGATGAAAATTTCAGCGTTCTAGTCTTATCTAGAGGTTCTCGAATAGAGGCCTGAAAATGCGGCGAAATGGTTCCAGTAAAGGATGGTACGGCAGTGTTTGCTTTGCGCTCGACTTGGCGGGGGCACTGCCGTGCCCCCAAATATACAAAACAAATGTAACTAAGCGATGATTATAGCTAATGTAATAATAAAATGTATTAGTTTTATTTGATAGGCAACATTGGCAATATTGCCAATGTTGCCGGCAATATTGGTATTTTACCGGCAGTGGAAATATTGGGATTATTGCCGGCAGTGGAAATATTGCCGCCAGGCACATCTCTAGTAAAAGCAAGTACATAAATATAGTAACACTATATTTCAATAGTCCTAAGAAGGCCCGGGCTGGGCTATGTTAGGGTATTATACTATGGGCCATGATAGGAAAAACACTCAGGATAAATATAATTCAGTAAAAATACAAAAACGGTAGTAAAATAATAACACTTACCTGTTGTTCGACGATAAATAGTTCAAATATGAATTGTCACCGTTTATATTAAACAAATTTGCTTTAAATTTACTAATTTTCAAAAAGATTCACATAAAAGAGGTTATAAAACGTGTATCGTCTTGACGTGAGCGAATGAACTGTCGTCTATCTTCAAAATGGCGACCCGTCGCAAGTGAGACACGCTTGCAATATTGTCTGTGGCACTAGTAGCATAAACCCGCGAAATTTCAAATAATTCGAATAATCATAACTGTTTTTTTTTTAAGTGGGCTATCTTGGGAGCTGGGCCATCTTTGGCGACACTACCTTATACGCACGATTTCATGTTGAACGAACAATACAAGCTATGATAAAATCACTGTCACTATTATAACACTTTAATTTATATCACAATCACAGTAAATACTTTAGAAAACTTATTATTTCGCAGAGACGCTTAGCTCAAAAACAACAAACAACGGCCATTTGCAATCTTATTAGTTCTCAGAACTCTCACTGGGGGCGCTTTGAATCGGCACAGCAAGTAGCTGTCATTTTGTATGGGATAGCCAGTCCAGCGTTTTTTATAGAGGTCAGTGGCCCCATGTCAAGAAAATTAAATATGGTGCGTTAAGTTTTCGTGTGAATTAGTTTTTAAGTTGTTTTTATATAAAATATGTATTAGTATATAATTTAATGTTATAATATTTATGTATAGTGTTTTCTATGGGCCTTAGATGCCCGAGGCAAATAAATAAAAAAATAAAATAAAATTTTATGCGTACATTTTCCCCAAAAATGTTTGGGTAACCTTTCCTCCTGTGTGGGAGTTTTTACTTATTTTTTTTCTAGTAGCAACACTGAGTATCTTTAATCTTTATTTCGTTATAAGACGCCCAGTGTTTGTGCTACTATTTTTTCAATATTGCCGTGCTTGAAAGGCACGTTAAGCTGTCGTCTCCGATTGCTAGTTAGCACTGTTGAGGCGTTGAATGTAGATAGATAGACTTCAATGAAAGATATGACTGCTAAACTGATTTAATATGTCCAAACTGTCGTGTACAGCTGTCGGTGGGCCAGTGGCTTAGCTACGAAGGGGCTAGCCGGGGCAGTGACCCTCAAGCTCAGGGGGCCCCTCGAATGAACCTGAGGGGGCCCCTGAACTTTTCAAAGTTACTCTCATTTTTACAATAAATAATAAAGACAGGTTGCGACCCGACTTACCAAACATTTCCCGCTACTCTTTTTCTGAGAAAACTAAAAAAAAAGCTCGCTACATATCCCTTTCCTTTTTTCCTTTAAGGGGCCTCATTTTTCTATTTTCCCCGGGGCCCGGGGTTACCTAGCTGCGCCACTGCGGTGGGCTCCCAAGATTCGGCTTTCTTCCCATCTCCGAAGCTAGAAGTAAAAAGTTTTCTTCTAAAAGGTTCGGAGGCACCGTCACGATGATCAATGGTGAAGGACGAAGGGGACATGACGACTTTTTTTTTTCTTAACGATGGGAAATCATCAGTAAGACCCCTACCGCTGTGGGTGACAGCGTGAAGGAGTGTCAGACTTTTACTGACCAAAACCCACCGTGTTCCTTCGGGAGCCCTATGTGACGGGCTCTGGCCCTAGTGGGCCCCGCAGGACATGTTGTCTTCGGTTGATGTTTCGGAAAGAGGAACAGTAGGGTCAGGGACGACCGTCGTTGTAATGATTGCCGATTGGATTCTACCACTCCATTTTGATGATTCCCTAATATGAGAACTTGCTTAGGGGATCAGTGGATCACATAAGGTCTCTACTTCCTCTATATGATCCGTAATTGCCCACCCGTCTCTTCCGTTTGTGGTATTGTTACAACAGGCCGATAAATAAGTTCAATTTGTTCTGCAAGTGAAACCCGGTCTACTAGATGTTGTGGTTGTGGTTCCTTGGCCAGTGCCTCTGGTATAAAGAGAAGCTCAGAGCAGCTGGCGTATTGTTCTACTCGAATTTGCTGTATTTCTTGTATGCGCCAGGTTTCAGAGCAACTCGGTTGTGTAGGGTCGTCGATATAAATGACAATGTGTGAACTTGTCGTTGTGTGCGTGTCGTGAGGAATGACGCGTGACGCAACTCGAAGCATTTTTTTTAACTCACTTTTAAACACTCACAAATCTTCTCTGAAGTTGACCTTTTTCTTCACTCAAACTTCTTCACCGTGGTGTTAGTCTCTCCTTCCTGATAAACGATGCCGCATCCTTCTACTAAATGCTTTATCCACTTGCTGGTTTACCCATTTCTTATGTTTCTTTATCAATTTCTGGTTAATAACTGCAAGTATGACAATAGCCATCAGCAGGAACGTGGTTATAAGAATATTGTTAAATTTGACATGGTACTCTTGCTCAGTACCACTTGCGTCATTATTGCCTCTCGCAACATTTTGGGCAGTGATAATGTCCTTTTCCTCTGTTTAGAGTAACTTTTCCCCATCTTTCTCGCTTTTAGCGGTTCGTTGAACACAGCTACAAAGTCAAAATCATTTATTGAAAATAGGCAAATAAATTAGCACTTTTTCACGTCAAATTACATTGGACAGTAAATCTATACAATACAAAAGGAGAAGAAAAAGTAGTTTAATTGCCAGGGAAGCCACATGCAGAGATGAGTTAGCGCCATATATCTTTATCGTCAACGAAGTCTTGAATTTTATAGTAAGCTTTTTTAATTAGGGTGGATTTTACAGTGATTGTACGAGAGTCAGTATAGCGCTGATGAGATCTTTGCTCGATAGGAGACCTTTGATCTGTCTACGTGGATTTGTAAGGTCCAACGGCCCTCAGATGATCCGGTGTTGAGCTACATTTTTGTCAAATTTTCCGTGCTTAGGCACGTCTTTTTTCGTATGGAGAATAATTTCTATTCCATACTATTTCCCCCAGTAGTGATTGCGAAGGGTGGGGCGTGACGCCTTCCGTGGTTTATGAATACGAAGTCGAAAAGTGAGGTTAGTTTCTTGCTAAAATTCACGTGTTTTGGCGTTTTTTTGGTTGTTATAACTCCCGACCCCTTGCTATTGAACCCCAAAGTCCTGGTGTTCTTGCTTCTCAATCCTTTATTTTGAAGATATGAGGATAAGGAGCTTTGGTCGATAGGAGAGCTTTGTGGAATCGAAACAGGACTGAGCTCTGGGATCTGTCTCCGTGGATGTGTTAGGTCCAACGGTCGTTGTTTATGTTGTTGCCGTTGGTCACTTAATAATAATTCGTTTATTATTAATATCTTTTATTTCTTAGTATCACAATTAAAGGTAATTTATAAGTTTTACAAAGAATACTCAGGAACTTATCCGACATCTTATTTCTCAGTATGACCAGAGACACGACTATGTTTTTATATCTAGACCACAGATTATTATCATCCATAAACAGTCGTTGATCATCAATGTCAAAAACGTATTCAAACTTTGGAGAACGACCGTTTCTTGTTTCGCTGGAGTTGTAAACATACCACCGTTTTTGCAACTATAAACTTTTTGTGCAATTTCTATATATTAATCTGCTGTACGGCGGTTCGCACGATTAAGTACGTAGCTTAAAATACGGCCATGCGACACATGAAAACTTTATGAATTATTCCACGAATAAAGGCGCTGCCCCACCGCGGCGTATGCGGTGCACGGGCACGCGGCGCATTTTAGCTGCGTGTATTAATTTGTTTGACAGCGTGGGTCTACGTTTCCACTGGAATACACGAATATGGCACACGACTATGTATAGCGTGGTACGGCGCACGGAGAGGCTACGCTGCGATAAGTGAGCTGTACATAGTCGACGGTCATATTCGTGTACTCCCGTGGAAACGTAGACCCACGTTGACAGCGTTGAGCTATGTAACCGCCTATTCGAGCAAGCCACGCATGTATCAATGACGTCAATTCGTGCGTAGCCTCTCCGTGGGTTGCAGTGGACACAACCACATACATTTTCTTCCAAAGCGAAGCTTAATACACGTGCGTAGTCTCTCCGTGCACCGCGGTGGGGCCGCGCCTTAACGTTACTCATGATAGTTAGGCTGAGGCCAAACGAGCGTAATTTTGTGATTTGTGAGTAGCAGAATTTCGGTCGCAGAAAATCTGCTACATTCTGTTTCATACAAAAGTCCTATTTGATTCACACGGCAACGCAAAATGAGTTGTCTTTTTTGTTTGTAACGATTTTCTGCGGCCGAAATTCTGCGACTCACGACTCAAAAAATTACGCTCGTTTGGCCTCAGCCTTGATATTCCAATCTACACCCAATAACAGATACATTTGAAATACTTTGCAGCATATTAGGCCAAAATTAGCTTCGTTTTAATCTGTTATAGGTTTCTTTAATGCCACGATGACATGTTTTCCTTCGTGATATGCATTATTTCTACCTTTTCAGATGCATCCTTTACATAAATTACTCCTTCAGTGCATTCTTTAAAATCGTGGGGATTATATTTTTCCAATATTACTTTATTAAAAAGTTCGCGTTGTAGTATATTATTATAAAATACTAGCCGTTTTCCCGCGGTTTCACTCGCGTCCCGTGGGAATTACTGCCCGTACCCGGATAAAATGTAGCCTATGTCACTCGTGGATAATGTAGCTTTCGAATGGTGAAAGAATTTTTAAAATCGGTCCAGTAGTTTTTGAGCCTATTCATTACAACCAAACAAACAAACAAACAAAGTTTTCCTCTTTATAATATTAGTATAGATGTAATATCGTTTACCTGGTTTAATAAAAGCGTTTAAAAACTCTCGCACATAGATTTCATTATTTAACGGCATTTTGACTTTAATTATATTTTGTTTTTTCCGAGGCGATTGATTTACTTCTAATTCGTTTTTATTCCAATTTAATAGTTATTTGATTTGGTTTAATATCAACTGGTTTTCTAACTATTTCAATTTGATTATCATCTTTTAATTCATCAATTATTTTGGATGCTGTTAAAGTTTCCTCATTTACTTCGTTTGGGTCAATTTGCGGTTGTAACGAAGATGTTGGTTCATCTCCTAGTGTATTTTAATCAATTTTGATTCTAGATAATGCATCAGCGTTAGTGTTTTGTGCTTCTATGTTTAACATCAGAATCATATTCCTGGAGTCTTAGTCTCCAAAGATTTAATTTTCAATAATCTTTGTTTTTAGTAAGAAAAAAAAATGTCGAAGAGCTCGTGGCTAAGACAAAGCTGCGCGGATCGATCAATCATAAGGTTAAGCAACGCTTGGCGCGGTCGGTCCGTGGATGGGTGACCATTTGCCCAACGAGTCTCCTGTTTTCGGAAGGGCACGATAAACTAGTGGGTGCCCGGCTGATCATTTGAAACGTTCTTCGGCAGTCGTTACGGGTAGTCAGAAGCCAGAAAGTCGACAACAGGTCTTAATCATAAAGGGTGCCAGATGCCCAGGTAAACTGGGTCGTGTGGAGGTCAGATAGGCAGTCGCTCCATGTAAAACACTGGTTCTCAGCTGCATCCGGTTAGACTGGAAGCCGACCCCAACGTAGTTTGGAAAAGGCTAGGCAGATGATGATTTTTTTTGTAAGAAAGCACTTTTTTTTTCCTCTTAATTTTCCTATGATATGTCCTCCATTTGTCTATTTTGTCTTCATACGCTTTAAGCCTTCTTGAAGGAGACTTATAATAAATGTTTCTATAAACCGCTGTGTGAAGTTTGCCCGTATTAAATGAAACTACAGCTCCTGCACAACTCATTTTTTTTTAATTCAAATTGGCCTATAAAAGCTCTTATGAAACGTCAGGCTAGTTGCACGGTTCAAAGAAGTGGGTCTCATGGAGAAGAACCGGCAAGAAACTCCATGGACACTCTTTTAAAAATAGTTTTCTTACATTATGTAGGCACAAGCTATCCCCGAGAAAGTTATACAATGCAAGTGAAGCTAATGCAATGGTTTAATTAATTATACAATACAATATTTAAGCTAAAAAGAAAAGCTAAAAATGGTTAATTTATACAATTCAAGTGCTTGATGATATTAGGTAAGCCAAGTTCTGAAATATTTATTGTATCAGCGTGCTTGGTAGACACGTTTCAAGGAGTAATTAATTCTTTTGCCACCCACAAATTTCGCAATCACTCCATTGAAACGCTCAACTACGTTGCTGTCGACATTTTCTATAGGGCTTCTTGCGTGTGAAGCTACGTTACTGGTGATAAAATGATTTTGAAGGTTCCGTACCCAAAAGGGTAAAACGGGACCCTATTACTCGGACTTCGTTGTCTATCTGTTTGTCTCCAGGCTGTATTTCGTAAACCGTGATAGCTAGAAAGCTGAAATTTTCACAAAGTATGTATTTTCCTTGCCGCTATAACAACAAATACAAAAAAAAATGTAATAGATACTTTCATTTTTCATAGATAATGGTTTCATTATAGTTGCAACTGTTGAAAATGTCTGCGCAGCCCTGGGACACGTTATCCCTTGAGCATATATTTTTGTTGCACTTTATGTGTCTGCCAAACGCATGATTTATAGACCGATTAATATCCGCGTCTCTCCCGTCGTGTCGGCTTTTCCGTCCCATCGGGCAATGAGAGTAAAAGGAATAGGGAGTGCACTTGTGTCAACGCAAATGCTTATGCACTATAATATGTCCTGCGCAGCTGGCTGATCTCCTTATATGAGAACTGCCGCCGTGGCCGACAATCGGCTAGGACGCCATTATTAATATCTGCGTGTAACCATTTGACACTTTCTGGTTCTCTGTCAATACTAAATCAAAATCAAAAAGCATTTATTCAAAGTAGGCTGAAAACAGCACTACATCTGTAATGTATTTCCTTGCACTTAGTATTTTTCAGTTGTAATTTTTTTCCTGACATTTATGTTGTATTTAGTGTCGGATTCGTTTGCAGCATTTTATTGCAAAAATTTCTCAAAATGTGATTCTAGTAACGTAAGCTACGAGTTTATCGTTTCCTATAGATTCTTGAGACTGTACTGCTCCTATTGTTTCTGAAACGGTTTTTTTTGTTTTTTTTTTTGCCCTTTGCTGTGGATGTGGATGGAACATGCAAGCTTTGTGTGGGGATTCCATCATCATCGGAACTCTCCGATTCAGATATGACAATTTTTTTTTTACGGGTATGGCGTGAGGGACGGATGCAGGTTCATATTCATGATCAGAGTCAGAAACTAGAACATCATCACTGACAGCCACCGGGAATGGGATTCACATGCTTGGGTGTACAATAAAAGCGTGAGGGATGCATTGCTGCAAAGAAAAGAAAATGAATATAAACTGAATGCATATGAAGCCTCACTGTGAATGTGGCTTGAACGCATACGAAGCCAAATATAGCAATTGAAAATTTACTTCTATCTGACGATATTCACTAGCCAAATCTAAAGTAGTGAAATAAGTATTATTACCTATCTTATCAAATATATTAAGTATGTTAGTCAAAGGATATTTATCATCACACGTTATCTCATTTAATTTTCTATAATCTACAACCATTCGATATTTAATTTCACCTGACGCGTCCATTTTCTTTGGAATCAGTTGTACAGGTGCACCCCAAGGTGGGTGACTTGGTTCTATAATATTATCTTTTATTAGTTTATCGACCTGCCTTTTTACCCACGACGGAACGGAGCAGGTATTTAATTCCGCGTTCTGTGCAGGCGGGTGTCGATACTGTTTTACATAAATTGGATTATTATTATTAGTACGAATGCAATGTTTCACGTAATTTGTGAAAGACGAAAAATAATGAAGTTGGCGTTATGGCGCGACTTCGGCAGCTGCACTCTCGGGGCGTACTTCAGCTTCTGACGCACGTACTCCACAATGTCCTCCGCCTTGGTGTAGTGTAGGCGGGAGATGTACGCCGGGGTGTTCGGCTTTGCAGCACGGATTTTAGTGTTGGACTCAGGAGCCGTGCAGCAGCGATTCTTGTTCGTTCTTTTACTCGGACTGACGCGAAAGGCTTTTTAAAAAAAAAAGATTTTACTGACCTCGAAAATTATTTATTGAATTAAATTTATTATACGTCTTATCCGGAGGGGCGTCTGAGGTGAACTGAGGATGGGAGATCTGGAAGGATGGGCGTGAGATGGAGAGAGAGGGCGATGAGAGTGAAAGAGGCAAGGTAGGCACAAGCCCTATGGGAGACCGGGTGTAACAGTTCGCTAACGGCGCTTCTTGTTAGAGACGATCGAGCTGTTTTGAAATATTACGGCGTAGATTACCTAGGATAGTTTTTAATAATCACAGAGCAACATGCATGACAATCGGTGCAGGGCCATAGAGGGAAGAGAGCGACCTCTGACAGCTACATAGCTGATATTTGTATAGAGGTTGGAGTTAAGAGGTTAAGAGGTAGGGTGCGCTTACTAAATTATATAATTCAACACTTCTTCCTTTGCACCGTCACGAATCCATCATTGCACGGGCTCCTTTGAAGCAGCAACTCTGTAGAACCAACCAGCTGGCTATGTGTGGAATTGAAATAGGAATGAGCTCTGTGATCTGTCTACGTGGATGTGTCAGGTCCGACGGTCGTTGATACTCTGATTCACTAGGGATCATCGGGGGCACGTCGCAGTAAAGAGATGGCCGAGCGCTGTCGATTGCCTACAATTTGACTTTTCCCCCATAATAAATGATTTTCTCAAGTAGCAGCACTGTGGTATATTTTTTTCATTATTGGATACCCAGTGCTTATGATGCTTTTTTTTCTAATGTTTCCGTGCTGTAGAAGGCACGTTAAGCCTTTTCTCCCATAAATATTTGGGTAATCTTTTCTCTATTTGACTTTGAAGTAGCAGCACTGATGTCTATAATTTTTTCATCAATAGACATCCGGGGTGCTACATTTTTTTCAATTTTTACGTGCTTTTTTTTAAAGGCACGTTTAAGGAGGGATTTCGAGCATGCGTCGCGCGAAATTTGGGCCTTTTGACGTTACTCTAAAAACCACAGAGGCTCGGGCACACATGTACGCAAGCACAGTCGGTCGTTGAACTTCGACACGCTTTCATAATTATAACTTTGTATAGTGTTACTAAATATTAAAATTGTAACGTTAAACGTATGTCATACAATACTTACTAGCTATACTGTGAGAACATTGTTTGTGTGGACACGTTTTTTGGTAAAATTCAGGTGGAATTATTTTGATGGCGTACTTAATCTATTTCTTCAATTAGCCTTCTCGTTGGCATTACAAAACGACCTGAACGTGTAAATGTTTGACCTGAGGATTGAGATGAAAGTTCTTGAGGTCCAGCCTTCTGACTGTCACCTTCCTCTCTCCCCTGCGACGACTACGACGAGTTGGATAGCATAGGAGAGTAATTATGCCTTAAGGGAATTCTACGTCTCCTATACCTAACTTTTACAAGTAAGAAGACCTATGACATTGGGACATACTAAATTTGCGACTATAAACACCATATTTTCACTGACTGCTATTATTTAATATTAAATTGCATTTATTGACTTTTCCCATAATTGGTACAAGCAATTGATATTACATCGAGATCCAATTGCAACTCCATTACGATTGAAGCGTTATCGAGTATTCTGCTAACACTTCTGGCCGTCTACCCCTGTGCATCTGCGTCATCATGAATTGTATTGTTTTTCCATAAAATATTGAGACAAGTGTCTGCACTCATCATTGAGATACACACTTTGACTAACACAACTTTTATTTGAATTATGACTATATGACTTCAGAAGCGATCTGTCTACGTGGATGTGTCAGGTCCAACGGTCGTTGATCCTCAGATTCACTAGGGATCATCGGGGGCACGTCGCCAAAATTGTTGCAAAATTTTGGTAGTGACGATGTCTCTCATGTAGTTGGCCGATATCCTCACTCACTTTCTTTTCACTTTTCAAGTAGCTGTGCCGATGTCTATGTATGAATTTTTTCATCATTAGACATCCAGTGATTGTGCTAAATTTTTTTCCAATTTTCCGTGCTTATAAAAGCACGTTAAACCTTTCCCTGTAAATATTTGAGCAATCTTTTGTTCAAGTAGCAGCACTGTGATACATTTTTTCAGTGCTTATGTTACTATTATTATTTTCTATGTTTCAATGTTCATCCACTGAGACGGAGAGCTATTATGCACTCCCTCTCAACTTGTGTCAGATGAGGCGCCATTATTAATAACAATTATAATTCTTAACATACAACACGCTACAATGGACTGCAATGATGGTATGACGACTGGAACGGACCGAACAACGAGACGAGTTTCATTTTCTTTGACGTCTTCTTGGTGTCCTAGTTTCAGTGTGAATCCTTTATATTGATATAATTCTATAAAATTTTCACGTTTGTAAGACGTGTGAGCACCGCTGTCTAATATCCAACTGGCAACTTCGTTATCATCATGCCACTCATATTTTTTGAGACTTTTAATGTGTTCTACGTACTTCTTTAGTCAATACTCACCTCAGGGCCTGAGCTGCGAGGAGGTGAAGAGTTCGGAGGCACCGTCACGATAGTCAAAGATGAAGGAGGAAGGGTCCAAGGGGACTTAACGTCTTCGGTTGATGTTCCTCCGTTTTTTTTTGCTCTCTGTATTATTTTTTTGATACGGTTCTTGAAATACCAATGTTTTGAGTACTGCGCTTTTACTTTTATTTTCACATTTTCCCTTTAAAGGCACGTTAAACCTTTTCTCCCCATAAATATTTGGGTAATAATTTCCTCTAGTAGCAGCACTGTGGTATTTGTTTCATTTCCTGATATCCAGTGTTTGTGCTACTATTTTTTCAATGTTTCCGTGCTTGGGGCGGCACGTTAAGCCTTCGTCCCGAATCTTTCTATTATGATATATTTTTCGTATAGATAAAACAACAAGCTTTGTGCAACAGAATAAAGCATGAACTTTGAGTTCTCGACATAATTTATACTAAAACCACAAATAAGAATATTTATTAAATATATCTTCTGCCGAACAGCACTTGTGTAGAGTTTTGCTCTACAGGAGAACCAGCTTTGTGATCTGTCTACGTGGACGTGTCAGGTCCGGCGCTGATACAAAGATTTACTTGATTGCCAGCAAGAAGCGTCTTGAAAAAATTTTTGGGCTATATTTTCATCAAGTATTGTGGTATATTTTTTTCATTATTCTATACCCACCTCAGGCGGAGGATTGCGAGGAGGTGAAGAGTTTGAAGGCACCGTCACGATAGTCAATGGTGAAAGAGGAAGGGTCCAAGAGGACAAGACGTCTTCACTTTTTTATCACGTTCGGTGAGAATTTTTTTAAATGTCGTACGATATTGCCGGTAGTAATATACTCCAGAAGGCTCTGAATACATGCAATTTGAGAACATTTGTGATCTTTGGATCTAATAGCTTTTCCAAGTTTGCTGTTATGCTCCCAGTTTTTTGCGGTGGAGATGCATAGATAAAGATAAATTTATTTGCAAGTATGGGTACAATAGGTATAGGTGACACATACATTTTAATGATTCAACCATATTTTGCCATGAAGGCATGCAATTTTTTATTGTAAGGTTACGTACAGTTATTAAAAACATTAAATAGGGGTAATTCTTTCCACTGTTTGGGTATTTTATTATAAATAAATCACCGGCGCCATGCAGAAGACGCTTTTCCGCATAAGTGCTGTTTAGCTGTTTGTAGACACAGTAGACTATTGTTGCGTCTATTACGTGGTACATTATCGTTAAGGAGTTGAAATTTATTGGGGTTTGATTACAAATAAGGCTACTTCTAGGATGTACAGACAGGGTAAGGTTAGTATGTTGTGTTCTTTCAAATATGGCATGCAACTATCGGTGGTTTGCAGCTTAAATATAGCTCTTATACATCTGTAGACCATTACCATATCATATAAGATGTGGTAATGATCTCTTCGTGTTCCAATATTACGAGCGACGACTTTCTAAGGAGACAATTGATTTCTATTGCTGTGAGGTTGTCTTTCTCCCATTGAGGAATCCAATGTGTTGAAGTTGAATTCTGCTGCTGTTTTTGAGTTCACCTTTTCAAATTTTAGGTTTGAGCAAGGAATAACGCAGATTTGATGAGATAAATTGCAACACAAGAAATTAATTTACACGTAACGACAGAGGCGAACATAGACAACAGACAGAATAAACCATAAAGTATTGTGCCACCGACAATCAGATGCTATCGTTCACATTTTTATTTTCTACAGTATGAGATATTGTCGCAATATCATTGTAGTTAGTTGATCGCGCTGCCCGCGTGGCAGCACTGGCAGGGTCGCCATGCACTGTGGGTTCGGGTATGCAAATGAGACGTGTGTTTGGTTTAAGAATACGTTTCATAGTGCTTCAACTTACAAGCTAGGAATACATATATAGGGTGGAGATGCGTCACCACACTACAGTCAGAGACAGAGTCAATTTTCTTCAAGGACAGAGTCTTTTTTCATCCAGTGACTTGACTTTCTAATGGAACACAGTTCCCAGTGGAAATACATTTGATTTCCAAATACGTCAGTAGTTTGCTGTAACTTCCCTTGAATTGTTTTACATTAGGGTTGTCGTTACTCCCACATTGAAGCCGTAAGGAAGAAAAAAATATTTCCAAATGATCTTGCATTGCATTAACTTTTCTTTTAGTGACAATTTTTATCTTTATATATTCATAACTAGCCGTTTTCCCGCGGTTTCACTCGCATCCCGTGGGAATTACTGCCCGTACCCAGATAAAATATAGCCTATGTCACTCGTGGATAATGTAGCTTTCGAATGGTGAAAGAATTTTTAAAATCGGTCCAGTAGTTTTTGAGCCTATTCATTACAACCAAACAAACAAACAAACAAACAAAGTTTTCCTCTTTATAATATTAGTATAGATATAATTTTTTAATTCGTTTAAAAAAATCAAATATTTTGGTTTTATTTTCTGCCCATAGGGGTTGTTTATAGTCAAAACTTCGCATTGCTCTGCTATTAAAAATATCGAACATCATTATTTTTTTTTTATAAAATCTTCAGTTGCCTCAGAGTCTTCAAAGGTAGGTATTTTTAACACTTCCCTACACGTGTTTATAGCATATGCGACACTAATACTAAAAAATTGAGTTGCAAGTTTGACTTTCATGATTTGATTTTTAAAATGAATATGGCTTTTCTTCAATTTGTTTGCCAGATGCAACCCTTCCTGATCTTGAAATTTATTTAAGTTCTCTATTGTCTCCCATGAAATACTACAATCGTTGATATTAATAAATCGTTTTTTTGATTCCAAATGATTTCTAATCAACTTAATCATATAGCTCGGATTAAGAAAACAAGCTATTTCCGTATCATTACAGGGATGTTTAAAAGTAGTTTTTAAACTGTTCGGTTTTAAGTTTCAACCAAGTAATTCTAACGCGGTCAAATTAGTAGCCTGTCCATCACATGTTAAACTAACAACATCAATGTCAGATTCAAACAGTTTATTAGACAAAGGTTCATCAAATTTGCTTTTTGCTCTCCTGTTATACCATTGCCCAAAAAATATCCCAGGGGTACTTTAAGAATACCTACGTATAATAGTGCTTCAACTGACACGCTAGGATTACATACATAGGGTGGAGATGCGTCACTACACTATAGCCAAGGACAGGATCAATTTCCATCGCGGGGGTAGGACGAATGCTTCGGCTATAGCTGCCCCTCTGACTAAAAACCAACCCGTGTTCCTTCATGTACCCATGAACACGGGTTGGTTTTTAGTCAGTAAGAGTCTGACAGTCTCCTTTGCCCTTCCCCCAGGACTGTGAATCTCCATGAGGATTTTCCAACCCGACACCAAAAGGACAGAGTCAATTTTCTTCAAGGACAGAGTCTTATCTCCTTCAGGGACTTTGAACGCATTAATTGATTTCTCAAAATCAACAGAAAAATCTTTAACTGTAGCTGTTTAGTTTGATCTCTTTAATTTTTCCTCTACATATTATTTGCATAGCAGTAGACTGAGTTAAATACATCTTGTCTAATTTTGTTATCATTTCAAAAGCTGTTTTACATTCACTGATATATTCTAGTTGTTTATCTGATATTGTATAATAGAAAAAGCAAGAATATAAAAATATTTAAAAACATAAAAATACAGGTGGCCACCGATAACGGGTATAGGGTCCAAGGTACAGACAACAGCAGGTCAACGTATACGAATCTGTCAAATTTTACCAGTCGAACATTAACCTACCTTCATTGTAATAAGGTTGAAAATCGATTGCAGAAATTTGACAGATTGTGGTAACTTGATGTGCTGTTGTCTGTACCAGTGGTTAGGGTTCCATAGACAGAAACCTCCTCACAATACGCGAATGCGCGTGATTTCTGCGCACTGCCGCTGTACCATCGTCTCTGACGATAGACATTTTTTTAGTCTTATTATAATTTGTTGAGAAAGGGACTGATGGATAGACTGAGAGGAAAAAGATGATGCCGTAACATCAACAAATGATCGGAAGAAGGGGACATGAATGTTGGTAGCCTCAGAATACGATATATTGTCTTCGGCCATGGAGACTTTGATATTCCTCTGGCGAATATGCTCTGGACAGTGTTTGCTGTTAGCAGGATGCGAGCATTTGGGTTCTTCAACAGAACACCCATCACCAAAGTAATCTCCACCACAGCGGTAGCAACGTGGTTTAGACCTGCACTTGAATCTGGTGTGTCCATATTTGCAGCAACCAAAGCTTTGTTTGGTGGGGTTATTATAAGTTTCCACCGGAAGAGAATAAAAAAAACAGAAGACACGTTCTGGAAGACTCTGGTCGTCAAATGTAACCACTACGCTGGAAGTGGGGTTCCCGGTTTACCCTCATTGATAACTTTTCTATTGAGACGCCTCACCTTCAAAATTTTTCGAAGAGGGGACTCCAGGGTGAGGGTCATTCACATTATCGGCTCAACCCGAAGGCACGTTAAGCCTTTTTGCCCCAATTTTTGGTAATCGTTTTGTCAAGTAGCAGCACTGTGGTATATTTTTTTCATTACCGGATACCCAGTGCTTGTGCTACTATTTTTTTCAATGTTTCCGTGCTTGGGAGTGCACGTTAAGCCGTCGCCCCCGTCGTCTTGTCCGTGTAACCAGCGTTAACATCATTGTTTAGCGTCTTTTGTCGTATTTTGAAGCGAGATCGCCGGCCACCACACGTCTTAAGTACCGTTTTTTCCGCTCCTGTAGTAACCTTAACGTCGTATTTCGGCTCCGAAATTATTCTCTTTCCCGGACGTGCTTTATCTTTATCTTCTGCTGAACAGTATTTGTGTCAAAATCGTATTGTTACGCGCTACGGGTTCGGATAAATCATACACAAAACTTATTTCACACGAACGACACTTTATTAAACTAATTAAACACTTACTACAATCACAGTAATCACTAAACACAATTACAATCACTTATCACTTCGATATCACTTGTAAGAAAGATCACGATTTCACTTTTCTAGTTGTTCACTGTTTAGCTCGCAACAGTATCGCTAGCACTTGATTCTCCAGGCTGAGGGTCATTCACATTATCGGGTCAGCCCGAAGGCACGTTAATCCTTTACCCTTATGTGTCTTAAGTGGCAGCACTGATTTCTATGTATGATTTTTTCATCATCATCGTTCCCATCCAGTGATTGTGCTACTATATACTTTAAAATTTTCCGTGCTTTTAGAAGGCACGTTTTAAGCGTTTCCCCCCCTAAATGGGTAATGTTTTCATCAAGTAGCAGCACTGTGGTATATTTTTTAATTTCCTGGGCTGTTACCCAGTGTTTCTGCTACTATTTTTTTCAATGTTTCCGTGCTTGGGACGGCACGTTAAGCCTTCGTCCCGACTGTCAATTTGAGTATGAGTTGATTATTTCTGTTGTCTGCAGTTCAAATTGCAACTTTCTCCAGCGGAACACAGTTGCTAGTGCAAATACATTTTATTTCCAAATATGTTAGAAGTTTCCTGTAGCTTGCCTTAAACTGTCGGTATCGGCGATAGGTTCTTGTACCTGGTGGATGTTACACTTGATAAATAGAGGGCTTTGGTTGTACCTATGCATTCATCCTTTAAATCATCCGCAAGATCAGTAGGACAAGACTTTTGAAGTGATAATGTGTTCGATTTAATTTCCGCCTCAGATAGTGTACTTAACTTGGATAGAAAAACTAATTTGGCGGTTACAGAGTCATAGGATGTTTTACGCCTCCTTACTTATTACTTAGTTGGTCGCATATTGGCAAAAAAGTATTCACTTTGAAATATTCCCGTCCTTGTAACATTACTTCTCCTTCGCGTTGCCCATCGTCTCGTTTTTTTCCTTTTGCTATCCTTTTACGCTATTGTCACTGACAGTGTCATTATTTAATATTATATTGCATTTAATATTGACCTTTCTCAAAATCCTGTGACATTTGACAAGTGACATTTGACGTTTTAAATAAACAAAAGTTTGTTTTGACATAATGTTAAGATCACCTAATTTCTCTTACTGATGAATGCTTTCATCACCGAGGTACTTTTTAGACCTCCCAGACATCATCATTATCGTCACTGAGATATGACTTGAGGATTGATATGTCTGACTGACAATATGAGTCTCGGTGAGATCTCTCAGGAATGACACCAATGTCTGGAATCATTCCTTGACTGGGACTGGCCATAACTAATCTTTTCTATACACCTTCGGAGTTCATTCGTTTGTTGAGAGAAGTTATTCAGCTTTTGGATCATGACTTTATGGTCTGTGGTTAGAGGGTCTAATTCGAGAGAAGCTGTCTGTGCCTCAGGTCTTATTGAGACAGCGATTTCTTGAATTTGAGATTCAAACTTGACTGTCGTTGCGATAGACTCTATTTGATGGTGCGGGATGTCTGTTTCGTAACCAAACCAGCTTAGCACGGCCTTTGTTTCTTCGAGATTGCTCTTGACGTCTTCTTTGGTCTTTTGTAGTTCAGACAATAACTTTGAATCCATTACTGCTATCTGTCTTGCATGGACCTTTTCGGTATTAAGCAACTCTCGGGCTTTTCGGCTCTTTCTCTTTCAAGGCTGGCTATGTGCCTTCCTCGAGACTGAAAGGGCCAGGCAGTTCTGGAATAAGGATTGCAAGCATTCCATAGCGGTCTGCTTACAATACCTCTTCATGTTTTCTGCCTGTTCCAATGTTTTTTTTCCCTGAAGAAAGATTTCATTTGCCACCCTTGTGTCAAGACTTGTCAAGGACTGAGTCAATTTTCTTTGAAAAAAAAAAACCTTTTTTTTTTCGTTTCTCTAATAATTGTACGAAACAATATTTTCAATTTTATTATATTTTATATTTTTTCCGTGCTTATGAAGGCACGTTAAGCCATTTCCCCTCATAAATATTTGGGTAATCCTTTTATCAAGTAGCAGCACTGTGGTATATTTTTATACTAGATATGAGCGCCGATGGCTGATGCCATATTATTCATAATAAAGAAATCTTTTTAATTTAATGCTACGGCCACACCTAACAGAAATTTCGCTTTGCTGCGATAATCAAGAATGTCGCGAATTATACTTTGGATATTGCGGGTTTCAGGGAACTGGTTCAGATTCATAGTTTTGTATGAATTCTAAATTCTATATGCACCCCTGCGGGGCCCACTAGGGCCGGAGCCTGTCAGGGCTGCGGGTTGTTCGAAAGAGTTACCGCGGCCCTGGCGCACAAAGGGCTCCCGAAGGAACACGGTGGGTTTTAGTCAGTAAAAGTCTGACACTCCCTTCCGCTGTCACCCACAGCGGCAGCGGAAGACGATTCGCGATAGGACGTGTTCAGGTTTGGGATTCTTCAGTGAAAAAGATTTTCTTATTTGCACAAAAACGTTTTTATTATATTCTAAGACTGTCACAAATAGAACAAAAATAAAAATGCAACTCAAGACGGAACATAAAAACCACAGATAACATAAGTGTTCTTCTTATCGACTAAGTTGTAAGCCCTTACTAACTAATAAGAATTAAAATTATATATCCAACAGGGTGAAAACTTTGGTCCTTGTGTAATTTTGAAACAACCATATCGAATCTTGGGTCATCTCCTTATTTCTGAAGTGCTAAAATAGCTTCCACATGGATAAACCACACACGAGGTTGATCAGTCCAAAATTCCGGAATTTGTGTTGAAATACAAATGTCTTTCGTCATTAATCGATTTCTGACAATTGATGCCATAAATGAAACCTTAGTGGTTCCTTTTGTTTTCAAATATTTTTCAACCTCACTAATTCTCTGGGATCGGTATGGAAGTCAAGCGCAGACGCGGAGCGGTCGGTCGCACGAGTAGCAGTAGATAGGGTTTGTACACGGCGCGGCAACGCGGGCAGCGCACTGCCGCTAAGTCACGGCGACGGCGGCGCGCCGGCACGGCGCTCATATCTAACATTTACTCAGTGCTTGAGCTATTGTTTAAAATTTTCCGTTCTTGGAAAGCAACCACGTAAAGCCTTTTAAAATGGATACACTGAGAGGGTGCATGAATTTTGGTAGCCTCAAAATACGATATACGTATTGTCTTCGGCCATGGAGGCTTCGATATTCCTCTGGCGAATATACTCTGGACAGTGTTTGCTGTTAGCAGGATGGGAGCCCGTACAATAGAAGCATTTGGGTTCTTCAACAGAACAACTTTCACCAAAGTGATCTCCAACACAGCGTGCAGATGTTATTTCCACTAAACTTTCTTACACTGACGGTTGAAGTATCTGATTTAGTCAGCCAAGCCAAGCCAGCGCAAAAACTTATTAGATGTCGAACGCATTATATGAAAATTTCGATGTAAAATCAGTTATTATTAAAATAGCCATGGTTCTTTACTCACCTCGGGCGGAGGTGAACTGCGCAGGTATGGAGAGTTCGGAGGCACCGTAACGATAATCAGTGGCGAAGGAGGAAGGTTCGAAGAGGACGTCTTTGGTTGATGTTTCGGGAAGAGAAGCAACGGGGTTAGAGGCGACCGTCGTTGTTATGTTTGACTCATACCACACGACAGTATCGCTGGCGCTAGATTCTCCAGTTATTGACCTTATCGGCTCAACCCGAAGGCACGTTAAGCCTTTTTCCCCGATAATAAGGTCACCTTTTCGTCATGTAGCAGCACTGTGGTATATTTTTTTCGTTATTGGATACCCAGTGTTTGTGCTACTATTTTTTTCAATGTTTCCGTGCTTGGGGCGGCACGTTAAGCCGTCGCCCCTTTGTCTATTATTTATAATACATTTTTCGAAAAGATAACAGCCAACAAGCTTTGTGAAACCTTATAATGTAGCATGAATGAGTTCTGGACATAATACATACCAAAACCACAACTTAAGAAATAAATATATTTATTAAATATATCTTCTGCCGAACAGCATTTGTGTAGGAATGAGCTGTGGGATCGCCCTGCGAGCTGGTCGAGCAGTGTCGATTGCCTGCAAGAAACGACTCCTGCGCATTGCTAGTGTACCATCGTCTCGGACATTCTGTGCAGTTATTAATTTTATAGCAGTTCCTATACGATGGGTATTTTTAACTGTCTTTTTTGACATGGATATGTCAACCCCATTGTACCTTATACTATAAATTACACACGTTTTTCTCAATCTAAGTATTGTTACGCGCTACGGGTTCGGATAAATTATACACACACGATTTTTACACAAACGACACTTTATTTAACTAATTAATCGCTAATTACAATCACAGTAATCACTTTGCACAATTACAATCACTAATCACTTCGTAATCACTGGTAGAAAAGCTCACGATTTCACTTCACTACTTGTTCACTGTTTAGCTCTCAAACTAGAACTGACTCGCGGCGCTGCCCGCCCTCTATTTATATCGCGAGCATAGATGTCTAGAACCTTCTAAGGACTAGGTAGTGGGAGTAGACCGGTAAGGTTCTAGATCCTTCCAGTAAGTACCCGAAGGTCAATGACTCTAATCTAAATGAAAGTTCTCGAGTGTTCTAGAATAGTCGAAGCTGTGACCTAGGTTTACTCGAACTTTCTAGATCACGCGTCGAGAACATTCTACGAAGTACTAATTGTTTCGAGTATTTACTTAACAACATTCTGCCTTACCGACCTACGTAACAGTATTATAAATGAGACTTATTGCCTATGTTTCTGCATTAAGCCAAAGATAATTATGTTCTTTCCGATTTTGGGTCTGCCATTATGTTTTGGATAAGTCCAACATCCCACATGTTCAATTTAAATTTACTGTCATAGAAAGTGCTTTTGAAAGGACAAGGAAGGTCATTTTGAGAATGAAAACCATTTCCCCCATGAATATTTGGGTAATCTTTACTCTTTCTGACTTTTTTAAGTAAACAGTAGCAGTTTGGAGATCAGGAATATCTGAATCAGTAGGGCCTCCAATAGGAATGGCGCTGGGAGTATAGAGTAGACGAGTAGGACGAGTTTGATGAGTCCATTGACCACTAACGTAAGGCGGTCCCCAGTGGTTCAGTCACGTTAAGCCTTTCCCCCCCTTAAATGTTTGGGCAATCTTTTCCTCAAGTAGCAGCACTGTGGTATATTTTTTTCATTATTGCATACCCAGTGTTTGTGCTACTATTTTTTCAATGTTTCCGTGCTTGGGAGTGCACGTTAAGTCGCCCTCGATTGTTATGTATTATGATACATATTTTGGGTTCATCTTACACAACAAATCGTATCAATTACACTATAACTCCACAACTACCCAACAGGACCAAAATTGCACAATTTTGGTAGTGGCGATGTGGTAGTCTCTCACGCAATTGGGCGATAACCTCATTCTCTTTCTCTCCCTGATGTCTATGTATTTTTTTCATCGTTAGACGTCCAGTGATTGGTATCCATTTTTCCGTGCTGTGCTAGGCACGTTAAGCCCTTTCCCCCCGTAAATATTTGGGTAATAAAAAATAGAAAACTATTTTTTACTTTTTCAAGTAGCAGTCCAGTGATTTTACTAAATTTTTTTCAAATTTTTCCGTGCTTTTAGAGGCACGTTAAGACGTTTTCCCCAAAATTATTTGGGAAATCTTTTCCTCAAGTAGCAGCACTGTGGTATATTTTTTGCATTACCGGATACCCAGTGTTTATAGTACTAGTTTTTTCAATATTTCCGTGCTTGGGAGTGCACGTTAAGCTGTTGTCCCAACTACTAGAGTGTGAGTTGATTATTTGTGTACTTTATCTATCTTTTGATGCCCTAGAGCTGACTAATAGCGACTGTTCTCCAACCGAAGTTACAGTGCCACGCTCGCGGTTCCCGTACGTTTTGCTTACCGGCTCCAATTTTTATAATACACTGCTATGTTTTCACTAATAAACCACAGATATATTTTTCCTTATTCTTTCGTCAAGTAATCTTTTCCTCAAGTGGCAACACTGTGGTATATTTTTGTCGTTATTGGATACCCAGCGTTTATGCTACTATTCTTCAATGTTTCCGTGCTTGAGAGTGCACGTTGAGTAGTCGCCCGACTATTATCGAAGACAACAACTAATACCCTATTAGTTGTTGTAATATCATTTGTGAGAATTTCAGCTTTTTAGCTCTCACGGTTAATGAGATTAAGCGTAGAGACAGACAACGAAGTCTTAGTAATAGGGTCCCGTTTTACCCTTCGGGTACGGAGCTCTAAAAAGGACTAAGTGTAAGTATTATTATTAGACATCGGATTATATGCACTATTAAAATGCCAAAATATGCATGCAAATATGCTCTAAAAAAGGGCAAAATATGCACTAAATATGCACAATCAAAAACCATTCATTATTATGTATTATAATATAATTAACGTTTATTTATTATAATTTTTGTGACAATATACAATAATATATTTTTTCAAGTTTTCTACAGCAAACTTGTGACGCTTGTCGCTTAATATTAATTTATAGGCCGAAAATGACCTTTCGACATCAACTGACGTTACCGGACAGAATTTGAAATTTGGCGCCATTTCTGCAGAGACCTCCTCAGGCAGAGATTGTCCGGTGCCGTTGATAAATGAGTTAATTTTCTTAATTTCCTCAAGATCAGGGTTTTTACACAAAACTGCATCTAATTTGCCACGAACCTTTTGCGATATTGAACTCGGAAGGGTGTTACTCTGTTCAATCATTGTTTCTAATATTTCTAAGGACTTGCACAAAGGAAGATTTATAGTTTCTAGTTTCTCTATTGCATCGGGTATATTGCTGAAATGTGTGGCAATAAGAGCAATATTTTTTTTATTGAAATATCCTCAAAAATGTCGACGGCGTAATACACGCCTAACACGTACAACTACTGAAATCAGCACCGTCAGTGAAAAAATACCATTATATGCAATAACGGTATAAAAATAGCATTATATGCATTTGCATATGCAAAAATGCAAATGCATATAATCCGATGTCTAATTATTATTTACTTAGTGCAAGGATATCTCAACAAGTAATCCCATCAATTTCATTATTGTTGAGCCTTATATTAAGTCGTGGGTTTCTAAATATTCGACTATCATGTGTACTGCCAGCCCAACGTACAACTATACCATGTATCATCAAATTAGGGCCACTACTTGCACATTTAACGAAAACTTTAAACTTTCCTATTCCTTTTCTTTTGATTTTGAAGAGCTCGTGGCTAAGTCCAAAGCCGTGCGTTAAGTTACGCTTGGCGCGGTCGTTCCGTGGATGGGTGACCATCTTGAAATAACGAGTTCTTCCGTGTTTCGGAAGGCTTGATAAACTGGTGGATCCCNATGACTATTCTGTTTTAATTAGTCTTATAAAGAAGTTATGACAATACAATAAACAATAAAAAAAGTTTATTGTGATGTGACGAGACGACGACAATTACAGATGATACTGAATTGTTTCGGAAGGCACGATAAACAGTGGGTCCCGGCTGTCATTTGAACATCTTTGGCAGTCGTTACGGGTAGTCAGAAGCCAGAAAATCTGACAACTAGTCTTACGGTATGGTAAGGTATCTGGTTGGCCGGGTAACTGGGTTGTGGAGGTCAGACAGGCAGTCGCTCTATATAAAACACTGGTTCTCAGCTGCATCCGCTTGGTTAGACTGGAAGCCGACCCCAACATAGTTGGGAAAGGCTAGGCAGATGATGTGTAGTGCCAGCCCAACGTACAACTATATCATGTATCATCAAATTAGGGCCACTACTTGCACATTTAACGAAGAATAACCTTTACTATTCTGTAAAAAAATCCTCTAGGATTGGTAATTTTAATATAGGTGCAAAATTGCACCTACAATATTTTTCAGCCCAGGTGCTCTTCGATTGCATCCTAACTTTTCGAAGTCGTCTTTTGTATTCCTTTTTGTAGGAAACTTAATAAAAGCTCTTTTATCTATACTAATATTATAAAGAGGAAAACTTTGTTTGTTTGTTTGTTTGTTTGGTTGTAATGAATAGGCTCAAAAACTACTGGACCGATTTTAAAAATTCTTTCACCATTCGAAAGCTACATTATCCACGAGTGACATAGGCTATATTTTATCCGGGTACGGGCAGTAATTCCCACGGGACGCGGGTGAAACCGCGGGAAAACGGCTAGTACTTCATATATATATATATATTAATTTTGTATAGAACCGGTTTTTCTTAATTGACAAAAAATCTTAAAAGACAAAATTAATTATATAATTTAGATACAAATCCTTGGTTAAATAAAATTCTTTACAAGTATATGCTAAGAGGATATTCAAACAATCTTCAATTAATATTTTTATTATAGCAACGAAAATTTGAGTAAAAATGTTTTACTTATTTTTTACAATACAACGGAACTGTAGACCGGGCTAGGTGCGGATCTGGGTTATGCGCATTTGGTACACTTCGCACTTGGTACACCATGCTCAAATGGTACACTTCGCAAATGGTACACTTCTCAAATGGTACATTTCGCAACTGGTACACTTCTCAATTTGTACATTTCGCAAAAGGAGCACTTTTTAAGATGAGCGGAGATTTGGAAGGAATTGACTAAAAATGAGAAAATTTTTGGTTTGGGTGGACAAAATAATTGTAATTAAACTTTACATAATCGCTATAACATTTTTTTAATAAAGAAAAAGTCACTGGAAAATAGTTAAAGTATAATTATGTAAGAAAAAAATTATACTTTAACTATTTCCGAGTGACTTTTTCTTTATTTATTTATTTATTTATTTTAGCTTATATTGTCCCACTGCAGGGCAAAAACCTCCCTTCCCTCTTTTCTTTATATATCCAAAAATTTTCTCATTTTTAGTCAATTCCTTCCAAATCTCCACTCATCTTAAAAAGTGCTCCTTTTGCGAAATGTACAAATTGAGAAGTGTACCAATTGCGAAATGTACCATTTGAGAAGTGTACCATTTGCGAAGTGTACCATTTGAGCATGGTGTACCAAGTGCGAAGTGTACCAAATGCGCATAACCCGCGGATCTCTCTCCGGTGGTTGCGAATTGCCGTCCCATCGGGCTGAGAGTGAGGGAATAGGGAGTGCACCTGTGTCACAGCTAATGTGCAGCCACTATAATATGTCCTGCGCAGCTGACTGATCTCCTTATATGAGAACAACTGCCGTGGCCGACAATCGGCTTTGGACGCCATTATTGTTCTTACATCTACACGATATATTCTATGTCTAATGTACAGCAGGTTCCATATTTAATACTTATTTTAATGTCTATTTTCTACATGAAATGTTATTTTATTCCCAAACACTCAAAAAGCTTTCATTTGGATTAGTTTTTAAGGTTTAACATAGCTGCTCAAAACCATTGTACAGTCGACAGCACATCAAGTTACCTCAAACTGTCTTTCTTCAATAGATTTTCAACTTTATCACAATAGTGGAAGGTTAATGTTCGATTGGTAAAATTTGACAGATTCGGGTAGGTTGACTTTATGTCGTGTGTACCTTAAAGGTGGTAGTACCCATTTCAGCTTGGGCCCAAGTACACCGATAAATATAAACGTGAGTTTTCTTAAAACAATTGTTTACTTTATTCCCGTTCAATTTTCAAAGTAAAGAGTTGTTTTAAGAAAAAACGGTCGTTAAGGGTGTCAGTGAAGTTAGACCTTGGGATAGTCTATTGAAGTTATTATTCCTTGCATTGTCATAATATAGCCAGTGGCGTAGCTAGGTAACCGCGGGCCCCGGGGCAAATAGAAAAATGAGGCCCCTTATAGGAAAAAAAGAAAGGGTTATGTAACATGCGCGAACAGAGCTATCTTTTTTGTTTTTTGAGTAAAAAGTAACTGGAAAGTTCAGGGGCTCCCTCAGGTTCATTCGAGAGGCCCCCTAAGCTTGGGGGCCCCGGGGCACTGCTCCGGCTAGCCCCTTCGTAGCCACGCCACTGAATATAGCATTTTGAAGCAATAAATAATTTATGATTGTAAAAACACCAATTTTTCCTCTTTATTGTATAAGTATAGATTAATTTAAGTTGTAAGTGCCTCTAGATTTAAATATTGTTTTTATGGTAAATATGTTATGTAACATATTGTAAATAATACTTCAATAGCAATATTGTACTTTAAGAAAATACCTACAAAGAGAAAGTTTGGTTCTTGCAATGTTTTTTTTATGTAAAAAATAATTAAGGTAATAATTTGTATATAGTCAATAAGATTAAATTTTTGTATAAAATTTTGTGTTTTTATTAATTAATTTCCTGAAAAACTTATTCCTGCTCTCATATAAAGTCCAAAAAGTCTATACTTAAAGGCGAGTTTCCCCCAGTGTGTGGCACTGTGCCGCACACAAATGTATCTCGTGGTGTACTCGCTCTAGCAAACAGTAACACATTGCGAGCGAACATTTGTAACATGTCCGCGAAACTGCTACCTTTGTGCGCGAACAATTTTGATGGGATTTCGCCTGGTATGTCGTATCACAAAATAGGTTTAAATAGAACTAAAAATACATTTTTTTTTACATTTTATTTTTATTTAGTTTATACATAGAGTATATAATATTGTATATAGTAATTTAATTTCTTATAAATAAATTGTTGTGATCTCCTTAAATATAATACAATAATTTACAGTCATGACGGTTCTTCGTTCAGCCTAAAAACGTGCCTGAAACAAGGAATAAAACATTAATATGAATACACGTTGGCTAAAATGTCGGAAGAGCTCGTGGCTAAGTCAAAGCCGCGCGAATCTGTGGATGTGTGACCATCTTGTCATAACGAGTTCTTCCGTGTTTCGGAAGGCACGATAAACTGGTGGGTCTCGGCTGTCATTTGGAACATCTTTGCAGTCGTACGGGTAGACAGAAGCAGAAAGTCTGACCAGTCTTACTAAGGGGTACCAGGCTGCCCAGGTAACTGGGTTGTGGAGGTCAAAAGCAGTCGATCCATGTAAAGCACTGGTTCTCAGCTGCATGCTGTTAGACTGGAAGCCGACCCCAACGTAGTTGGGAAAAGGCTAGGCAGATGATGTTACCTAAACTGTGGGACTAGATGGAGAGCCGACAGATTATTTTATAGCTTACCTGCTAATGTATGCCTCCCGGCCCATATTGAGATAAACCAGCTGTAGAGAAAAATAATTTTATTATTAATATTATGTATTTGTAGATAAATAAAAGATGTCTGCAGATGGACTCAGATCACGCCTCATATTGAATGTTAACTTAGGTAAAACATGAAAAAACCATTTTATATTTGAATTTCCCGCTTCTAGTCGTCGCATTCACCTTAAATGGAGTGTATAATACTTAGTAGCATGCTTACCTGCGGCAGCGGCTACTTTTTCTGCAAATTTTGCCGCAGTACCTGAAATATGTACATTAAAATCAAGCTTCTATTTTAGGTGATCGCGAACAAAAATTGTATACGCTATGTCGCGAGTCCACAGCTAGCACGTGTTCGCGCACAAAGGTAGCAGTTTCGCGGACATGTTACAAATGTTCGCACGCAATGTGTTACTGTTTGCTAGAGCGAGTACACCGGGAGATACATTTGTGTGCGGCACAATGACTTCAATAGTTACCTGCCATTTCAGCTGCCATTCCTGTCATAGCTTTCGCGGCATCTGAAAGGTTCGAGTAAGTATGTATTATGAAATAGGTAAGTATAAAAACAGATTATCATAAGATTAAGCAGCTCTTGAAGCGATCGTTCCGTGAATGGGTGACCATCTTGTCATGACGAGTTCTTGCGTGATTCAGAAGCACGATAAATTGATGGGGCTCGGCTGTCATTTGAACATCTTTGGCAGTCGTTACGGGTAGACAGAAGCCAGAAAGTCTGACAATCAGGCGTATCGGGTGGCCCGAGTAACTGGGCTGAGCAGGTCAGATAGGTAGTCGCTCCATGTGGCACACTGGTACTCAGCTGCATGCTGTTAGACTGGAAGCCGACACCAACATTGTTGGATAAAGGCTAGACAGATAATGAAGTAATCTATAATCTCAGGAACTACTGGTCCGATTTGAAAAATTCTTTCAGTGTTAGATAGCCCATTTATCAAGGAAGGCTATAAGCTACTTACTTTATCCGGGTTCGCCGAGTAGTTCCCACGGGACGCGGGTGAAACCGCTGGCAGAAACTAGTATTAAAATAGAGCTATATTTCAGGCATAAAAAAACTTAACTTTACGCGTCTACATATAACGCTTGTCTGAAACCAATCTAAGCTCTTAACAAAGATGGAGAATGCAAAAAATAACAACGATCCAGTAAGTTAAATTCTTTAAGCTTCATAAAATCAGAAAGATAATTTACCTGCTGGTATACTTGCTAATCCTTTCGCCATGTCTTCAATTCCACCTGCCCCTGGGATTTGGGGGATTCCCGAGCTACCTGCCGACGGCATTCCAGGGACAGATGGTGGACTTCTTAACCCTGGTGCTACTGGAAGACTGCTGAGGCCTGGTGCCGATGGGGGAGTTAGTGCAGAGGGGGGAGTGATGCCAGCGGCAGAGGGTGGGGTAATGCCGGCGGCAGAGGGAGGGGTGATGCCAGTGGCAGAGGGAGGGGTCACGCCTGCGACAGAGGGTGGGGTAATACCAGCGGCAGAAGGTGGGGTCACGCCAGCGGCAGAGGGTGGGGTCACGCCAGCGGCAGAGGGAGGTGTCACGCCACCAGCAGAGGGAGGGGTCACGCCAGCGGCAGAGGGAGGAGTTACCCCAGCAGGTGCAGGCGTAGTTACACTACCAGCAGCGGGTGTAGTTGCACCAGCGGCAGCGGGAGTAGTGACTCCAGCTGCAGAGGGTGGGGTCACGCCTGAGGCAGAGGGTGGGGTCACGCCAGCGGCAGAGGGTGGGGTCACACCAGCGGCAGAGGGTGGGGTCACACCAGCGGCAGAGGGTGGGGTCACGCCAGCAGCAGAGGGAGGAGTAACGCCAGCTGCGGTGGGTGGGGTCACGCCAGTGGCAGAGGGAGGAGTAACGCCAGCTGCGGAGGGTGGAGTCACACCAGCGGCAGAGGGTGGGGTAACACCAGCGGCAGAGGGTGAGGTCACGCCAGCGGCAGAGGGAGGAGTAACGCCAGCTGCGGAGGGTGGGGTCACGCCAGCGGCAGAGGGAGGAGTAACGCCAGCTGCGGAGGGTGGAGTCACACCAGCGGCAGAGGGTGGGGTAACGCCAGCGGCAGAGGGAGGAGTGACCCCACTGGCAGCAGGAGTAGTTACACCGGCGGCAGCAGGAGTAGTCACACCAGCGGCAGAGGGTGTAGTTACCCCAGCGGCTGCCGGCGTAGTTACTCCAGCGGCTGCCGGTGTAGTTACCCCAGCAGGTGCAGGCGTAGTTACACTACCAGCAGCGGGTGTAGTTGCACCAGCGGCAGCGGGTGTAGTTGCACCAGCGGCAGCGGGTGTAGTTGCACCAGCGGTAGCGGGTGTAGTTGCACCAGCGGTAGCGGGAGTAGTGACTCCAGCTGCAGAGGGTGGGGTCACGCCAGCGGCAGAGGGAGGGGTTAGGCCAGCGGCAGAGGGTGGGGTCACGCCAGCAGCAGAGGGAGGTGTCACGCCAGCGGCAGAGGGAGGGGTCACGCCAGCGGCAGAAGGTGGGGTCACGCCACCGGCAGAAGGTGGGGTTACGCCTGCGGCAGAGGGAGGGGTCACTCCACCAGCAGAGGGAGGGGTCACGCCAGCGACAGAGGGAGGAGTCACGCCAGCGGCAGAGGGAGGAGTCACGCCAGCGGCAGAGGGAGGGGTCACGCCAGCGGCAGAGGGTGGGGTTACGCCAGCGGCAGAGGGTGGTGTCACGCCACCAGCAGAGGGAGGGGTCACGCCAGCGGCAGAGGGAGGAGTTACCCCACCAACTTTAGGAGTAGTTACACCCGAACCCGAAGGACTGGCACCACTTCCAGGCTTCGAACCAGCATCAGGAACAGCCTTATCTGCTGATTTATCGGACGCTGGTTTCGGCGTACTCGGTATGAAACCCGCTAGTAAATTCGGTAAACCAAATATATTATCTTCAGGCTTTGGTGGTTTGAATATATTTGATACGAAATTTGAAATGGGATCGGGGGAAGATGGGCCCTTTTTCTGAGGTTCGAAGATGGATGTTAGGTCGAATAACGGTGGTTCGGGCTTAGGAGTGGTAACTGGTTTTTTTGAAGCGCTATTTTGTTTTCCTGTTGGCATTTCTAAGTCGTTGAAGAACAGACCTGTGAAAGGAAAATTAAAGTCAGTCTTATTGTCGCTTGTTGCAGAGGCCTCCTCTCACACAGAGAAGGATTCAGCGTTAATCACCACGTGCGAGAGAGATTGGTGAGTTCAAGCTTTAGGGCTCGTTCAGACACGGCGGGAATCGCGCGATTTCCATGCGATTCTGGAATCGCACGGGTCTTTGTTGTATGAGTTATTAAGTAACCGTTCAGACATAACCGCGCGGTTAAGTTCAGACTTAACCGCCAGAAAAACGCGTGGTTCCCGCATGTCTGAACTAGGGCTTAAAGTCCAGGTTTCCGCTTGATGTTTGCTTCACCATTACTCAGTCAAAGAAAAATTTTAAACTGTATTCATTCAACTATAACATTTTTGTAAAAGCGAATGAAAACTATAGAAGAATTGCTTCTGCCAGCGGCTTCGCCCGCTTCCCGAGGGAACTATTTCCCGTACCCGGATATTTTCCAAATTTCATCAAAATCGGCTCACTGGTTTAGGCGTGAAAGCGTAATAGACCAGGGTCGATAATTTTTGAATAAAAAGTAAATTATAGTAGAATGAAACCTATTCCAAAAGGAAGAGAATATGATAAAAGTGGAAGAAAAAATAAATTCCACTCCATTCGTGGTCGGGAAGTGGGAGGGGGGGAGCTTTTAAGGGTAAAAATCGGTTTATCGCGATTTTCGGCGAAACTACAAGTCCTATAGAAAAAAGTTGAATGACGAAGTTGTAGGTAATAAAAAGATCTACAACTTTTGTATTTCAACTTTTTTCACATACCTCATAATTTTTGTAGAAAATTCAAAAAACTAAGTTTTTGGTTTTTTATTTTTATCTTCTACAAAAAAAGTTTTTTTCTTACCAAATTTGGTGAAAACTTGTCTTTGTATGTATTAAACACACTCTAATTTTTTGGAATTAAAATCTTTATTTTTTCACCTGATATTCATTTAATATCAAAAAAGTACCCTAATTTTCAATCGAAAATTCACGCATCAAAATATAAGCTTTTTTAATAAAATCGGTGAGTTTTTTGTTCGTTGATATCTCTACTTTTTGATAGTCTATAACAAAATAAACGTTACTATGGAAAATGTTCTCATAAAACGCAATAAACTAGAAGTCGAATCGATT
>NWSH02000053.1:8610-47595 GCA_002382865.2 Heliothis virescens
TTCTGATGAGACTCACCCGGATGGTGGCAATGCCCGCAGCATATGTCAACAGCCGTCTTTCATTATATATTTCCGGTAGTTATTCGTAAGGATAACTTCGTTCATAATTGCACAAACAAACCCTTCGGTTTCCTCAAATATGGTTCACCGAAGCATAGCCATAGATACGGACCGTTTAAATCTAACATCAGGACGCATGAGGAGCCCCGAAAAAGCGCGTGTAGCTCTTGCTTTGACCATATCCTCCTTCTGATTGTTGGCAAGTTAGTACCACAGGTTGCGCCAGTTCATTTGCCAGCGATAGCGGGGTGAAGTCCTTGTCCACTGCTGACTGCAGAACGGATGCATCACCCACGATGTCGGTAATGAGATTGTACATCCCACGGAAATGTGGAGCGAGGCTTTTTTAAATGCCAAGTACACTCCACAACCGTGAGGTGTACAATCTCAGGGAATATTTCCTTAAAATTGATGTGGGGATGCACCGCGACGATAGCAGCAGTGGACAAAGGACTCACCCCGCTATCGTGGCAAATGAAACTGGCGCAAACCTGTGGTACTAACTGCCACGATCGCAAGGAGGTATGGCAAAGCAAGCAGCTACACGGACGCTTTTTCGGGCTCTCACATGGTCCTGATGTAGATTTTAAAGCGTCCGTATTTGGCTATGCTTCGGTGACCTATTTGGGGAACCGAGGGTTTGTTTGTGCCAATTATGGACGAAGTTTCTTACGAATAACTACCGAAATATATAATGAAAGACGGGACGGTGACATATGTCGGGCATGTCCCATCCGGGTGAGTCTATCAGACATATTATTTTCTGGTTGTTCGCGTTTGCTAACGGTGATACTTGCATCCAGACATAACCAGTGGCAAGATCATACATCAGCAGCTTTGCTTCTGCAATACAAACTTGTGGATCTTGAGGTACCGTACTACAAGTATGCGCCGACCCAGTTCTCGAAAATGACCATGTCACGTTGTACTGGGATCATCTATCATCACTGACAGACTATTGTAGCCAATAGCCTGATATAGTGGATGATCGATTAGCGCGCCGCGCGATGATAGTCGATGTCGCCGTTCCGCATGACGAGAACCTCGTGAAAGCTGAGAAAGAACAAATTAAGTAATCTCGACTTAGCGCACGAGGTTGTTGCCATGTGGAATGTCGATACGGCTGTCTATTGTGCCGATAGTCGTTACGGCAATGCTTAATAGCCAAGACCTCGACCAACATCTCATGAGGCCTCTGTTAGGTGGCTGAGTCAGGGACTGATTCAGAAGGCGGTACTCCTTGATACGGCACGTATTGTGAGGAGGTTTCTGTCTCTGGGCCCTAACCACCGTACCTTGGACCTGTGCCCTGATATCGGTGGCCACTGTTTTTTATATTTTTAAATTGTTTTATATTCTTTCTTTTTTTATAATAATATTTAAAATGTAAGAAATATGTTTGAAAATAAATAAATGGAATAATAATTCAATAATAAAAAAACAATAAGATCGAAAAGCTAAAGTTTAATCTCCACTCACGTCCCGAGGGAACTTATTCGCGCACTGAGATAAAATGTTCCAAATTTAAATCGTTTCAGTAGTTTCGTCCTTAAGCCTCACAGACAAACAGACAAATGTTAGAAAATTTTATCGAACTTTGATTTGAATCGAATCTGTAGGCAACCACTTCAACCATTAGGCAAAAGTACCAAGAATGATTAATCCAAATACAAAGAGCTACTCTTACGAACTAAGAAACGTTTCTACACATAATGTTTTTTGCGGATTACGCGGTTTTACATACAATTATACTATTCCATTGTAACCGACCACATATATTATATACACGCGTTAAGGTCATGGCACACTATGCCCGCACCGCAACGGCACAGCTCAAACTCAGCAAATAACGTGTCATTTAAAATTAAACATTAAATCGTATGACGTATGAATATTTCATAACGTCAAACAAAAAAGCCAACGGCGGGCTGTCAGTGCGCGGTTCCTATCTAAAACTCACGTTGTTATGAATATATCATACGTCATACAATTTAATGTTCAAATTTAATTGACACGTTATTTGCTGTGCCGCGACGTGCCGGTACAATGTGCCATGACCCTAGGCTGCTATTCACCAGAGATGTGCTATGTCCGTGCGAGGATGCAAAAGCTTTTTTAACGATAGAAATCATCAGCATGACTCTTTCCAATGTGGGTGACAGCGTGAGGGAGTGTCAGACTTGCTGACTAAAACCCACCGTGTTGCTTCGGGAGCTCTTGTGTGCCAGGCCGCGGTAACTCTTTCGAACAACCCGCAGTCCCGAGAGCTCTGGCCCTAGTAGGCCCGAGGGGTTTGCTGACACTCTAAGCTATGTTACAATGAATATGATTGGTGGATGCCAAACTGCTTCACCACAGCAACGTAGCTTAGCACATCTTTGTTATAAAAGCTACCTTATACGTTCAAATCTTTAAGAGCGAATTTCTAATGAAACAGCTGTTAAACAAAATAATTCGGTAACAGGTAATTCCCCGCCAAAATCTCGCTATTCATAATTTTGTTCCAATTCTAAATTCGTAATTATTCCGTTTAAAATCGGTCGCCTCAATTTTGGCGTGGAATCTGAAATTTTGGGATGTTTTCGAAATGTGAGAATTGAATTATTTGTTTTGTAATCGATGTCAAAATGTTTGATGCGTTATTTGGTTCAGTAATTATCATTTAAGGCCAGTTTACAGGTTACCAGTTAAAGTTTAGATATTATCTGACAGACAGTGACATAAAAATGATTTTATATTTGAATACATTTTTGTAATGGCAGTGTCTATCAGAACAGCTATCTAGAACTTTATCGCAACTTGTAAAGCTGACCTTTAATAAATTTCCAGCTTCGAACAAAATTCTCCTAATTGCGGATTTTAATACCTATCTATTGTTGATTGTTGCTTACACGAGATAAACTTCAACCGAAACCTCGGTACAAGCAATGAAAACTATCTCTATTAAGCAATCCGTAGATAGTTATTGAAATACATCATTCAGTCATAGCTAAATAAAACGAAAACTAAATAAGTTACATATAAGAAAAACCAGGTTATAGTTTTTATGGTTGGTTACTGATTCACAAGCGAACATTAGCTTCTAGATTCTAGTCTAGCTTAGCTCAACCAATTCTGTCCCTAAGTTTCTTATAAATTGCACTGGATGACAAGTATGAAGGATTAATCGGGGCAATGGCATTACTGTACATATGGCCACGCTGTTACACGAGAATCAAAGTGAAATTAGTATGGGACTTGGTGGAAATATGACTTGAGTTTTTAGGGTCCGTAACCTAAAGGGTAAAACGGGACCCTATTACTAAGACTACGTTGTCTGTCTGTCTGTCCTATGTCTGTCTCACGCTGTATCTATTAACCATGATAGCTTGAACATCTAATTTTCCCAAATGAAGTACTTCAATGGCCGCATAAACACATAATACTAAAAATAAAAAAAATATGTTACTAAGGAGGTCCCGATACAATAAACGTGTGAAACGGAAATTATAACTTGTATTATATACGTGTGTGAAAACAAGTATTTTTGCTGCGCAAATGTTTGTATTTTGCTAGTTTGTAGGTAAAGATACTACGTTAATTTTCATAGATAACGTACAGTACGGAAAAGGTACGAACCCTTCGTGCGCGAGTCCATACTCCACTTGGCCGGATTTAGTTACGGAACTTAGTGATGATATAGAGAGTTAAAGTTTCTATGTATAGTTTATTGTGCACGGAGCATCTTCCGTGCCATCGGAGATGCAGTTATATGGTCCTGTGCGTCTAATCTCTCTACGTTCGGGTCCGGATTGCATCCCATCGACTAGAGAGTGGAGGGTAATAGGGAGTGCGACCTTGTGTCTGCACAATGCTTGTTGACTATATGTCCTGCGCAAGCTGGCTGATCTCCGGTATATGAGAAAACCGCCATGGCGACAATTGGTTAGGAGCCATCATGTATATCCTTTCCGAAGCATCTCGAGGAACTATGTGATATCCGCAACTGGAATAGTTTCTTTAGCCCCTTTTTTATATGGTTATCAACACTAAAGCGCGCAGTGACCACAGGGCTGTTCAGCATTTCCAAGCGCAGCCGATCAAGTGCGGCGTCGTCCAGTCTGTGATTGCGCTGGATAACCCGCACCTGATCCGAAAGTCGTTGGGCCGAGACGTTGATGGCTGGTTCAAGTACCTGGAACAGAGACAGCATCCTATCACGATACGCAGTGAGGTTAGTTCCTCCCTCTGTGGACCCGTAGTATGCGCGCATGACATTCTCATTCATAGACTGAGACCATTTCATGCGCTGCACACAACCACCGGTAGCGGGGACCCTGTTGGGGACCGGTTGGCCCCTCGATCCCAAGCCCGTCGGTGGCCGGCGTCTCCCCTGCCGACGCTCAGGTGGTGGCGACGTCGGCGGAGAGAAATACTCGTCGCTCGAGCTCGACGCAACTGCAGCCGCCGGTGACACTGGTGATCCGGGGTCCGGCGGCGGCGAGGCGGAGCTAAGCGACGAGTCCGGGGCTGGTGGGCGTGCGCGTCGTGTCGCTGCTCTCGTCAACATTGTTCACATATCCAAATTCATAAAAAAATCGTGAATTTTTCAAATGTCATTGTGTCACATTGTCATATCACATTTGCATTTTTGATTAAGCTATTATTTTCAATCTTGATCCGAAATAATTTGTTCATAATTTATCATTGAATGTGTTTTTGTTGTAGTAAGTATGAATATTATTCTTAATAGTAAAAATGAAAATAAATTTTAAAAATATCGAAATAAGAAATTTTTTGTTGACGTTTTCGCAACGGTGTTGCCAATTATTATTAATAAAGCTAGTAATTTATATCAATTATTTGAATAATTGATATAAATTACTAGCTTCCGCCAGCGGTTTCACCCGTGTTCCATGAGAAATACTCGTCGCACCCGGATAAAAAGTAGCCTATAGCCTTTCTCAATAAATAGACTATCTAACACTGAAAGATTTTTTTAAATTTGACCAGTAGTTCCTGAACTTAGCGCGTTCAAACAAGCAAACATTATTACAGATTTTAAAAGATTTATTTCCGTAAAAAGTACAATTAAGAGACATTTTAAATAAATAATTCCCTCTTTCGGTTCAAGAGGGTTCGTGGGTTTTCTTAGAAGGAAAATACATTTTGTAATTTTCAATAGCTTTCATTAATAATATAGTATAGGTAGGTACTTCCTGAAAAATTGGTCCCTTTTAATCGAAACGCGAAATTAATTATGAAACTTAATTATTCATTTATTGTATAATGTCACCAATGGAATGTTCAATCAGCCGTTTTGGAAAACCGCTAGATGCTTAAGGAAAGAATAATGTTTTCTGTAAAATGTCTAAACAGTGACATAATCGTAAAAGTAGTACTGCAGCGTCTATGTTAATACATTATTCATGTAAAATAATAATGAATAAAATAAAATAAAATGAATGAGTTCACAACTTCGGCCTTGTAAAATTGACCTACAAAAAGTGCTGATTTTCAGCCTATTTATCAATTAATAACGTATTCTCGACGTATCTGACGTATCTTTAACATTTTATGACATTCGACATTCAAATTATTTTTCTTTGTCAATTATAATGACGATCCGATCCGAATTCGTTATAACATGTATATCGTATAGCTAAGCAAGCATGGTATCAGTTTAAAACCTCCATAGAGAGTGGTGTACCAAGAGATGTGGTTTCCTTTCCACCTGAGATGGCATTATCTAATTCCTATGAGTGTTTTGTGGCTGCAAGATTATCGGGGGATTACATAATGTGTGATAGTATGTATTTATGTGCTGTGTATTGTATGTACGATTATGTACACTATGTGATATAAGGTGCTATAATCTGGGCAGTTTTTCGAAGACGGTAAGTAATAAAATAGTTTGTACCTAATGTAACGAAGAAGTCGTGTTAGCTAAGGTTAAAACACCAGCCTCCCCTTATAAATTCGTAAGAGAGTGCAAATTTGATTCCAGGTCAGGCAAGAACCAATGCATAGGTTATTTTATATGGTCAGTAATTAATAATCCGCATTGAACAAGCGTGGTGATTTAATTAACACTCTATCCTTCTCTGCATGAGAGGAAGCCTGTGCCCAACAGTGGGACGATATAAAGGATAATCCATACTATTATTATAAAGCTGAAGAGTTTGTTTGTTTGAATGCGCTAATCTCAGGATCTACTGGTCTGAAATGAAAAATTCTTTCAGTGTTAGATAGCCCATTTATCGAGGAAGGCTATAGGCTACTTTTCATCCGGGTGCGTGGAGTAGTTTCCACGGGACGCGGGTGAAACCGCTGACGGAAGCTAGTGACGATATGTAATGGAGACCACTAAAATAAACTACATGAATCGAAAACTAAAACATCATTATACCTCTATAAAGGTTAGAAAATAAAATCCCACTTTTATATTATCTTAGGAAATCACCACATATTCAAATTAAATTCTCCCATGTACGCACCTCAAGAATAAACCCCGCTTAAGCGAACCGTGGTAAAATTTCAACAAGGAAATCTAAGAAAAGAGAACCACAGACGTTTTCCATTTCGTCCTAGACACGTTGATGCAAATTTATTTTAAGACCCTGAACAATCAAAATTGCACTCTAAACTCAACATGTAAGGTTAATTTTCCCTTACTCGTATCTAGAAATCCTGCCAATATGGAGGTTAGAACAATTTGTAAGTACGGGGACACACGGACTTTTAATTTGGCTAGTCGATTCGTAATATGTAGTCAGTTGGTGAGTTTTTTTACAACAAAAACTAAGTTTAATTCGCTCGTTTGAATTCTGTAGTTGGGAGCTAGGTTTTATATGAATGAACTGAATGAATTTTATTTTGCTTGAACATTTTTGGCTTTCCGTTCTTTCCGTTTTTTGTTGTCTTATATGACAATCGTTAGTTCTAGTAATTAATAAACACCTGAATAAATTGTTTCGTCAAGATTTATACACCAATATTTAAGCAACTTGACGCGGTCGGGTCTTAGATGGGTATCTTAACGATTTTCTACAGATATCTTTGGGAGTCATTATGGGTCTTCAGAAACCAAAAAGTCTGAAAACCAATCCGAGGAAAATTCTCCATTAAACTACTATGTAAGACTGAAGTAATTTTTCATATAGATCCAGTAGAACCTGCGGTTCAACTTTCAGCTTTATAATATTTGTATAGAAATACAGATTTGTTGCCGCAAAATTATTCACATCATAATATAGCCTTTTAATTAGGTAGCTTATCGCAAAGCTCCATACATAGGTTATTTGTTAATTATCTCCAATCAATAATTTCAGGCTAGAACGGTGACGGTAATCTGGCGGACGGTAGCTAATCTGTTTAACAGTCCGGCTAGCCGGGAGAGTGCACTAATTATGTCTTTGTTTGGTAATGGTGTAGCTGCTTTATGTGGGCAGGAGGTAGAGAGCTATTTAGTTAGGATATTAATATCCTTTTTGAAGGATAACTGAAAGGTGATAGACTATATGGGTTCTTTGCAGATTTTGTTAATCTTTTAAATAATGATGGTGTTCAGACCGATTGTCGGTTATAGTGGCTGTTCGTTAAGGAGATCAGCCAGCTGCGCAGGATATACTCGTATTATTATAGTGCACAAGCATTTGCGCAGACACAGGTGCACTCTCTATTCCTTACTCTCATAGTCTGATGGGACGGCAATCCAACGCGACCGGAGAGAGATAAGGAGCAGGACCAACAGTTACCTAGGTCTTCAACACGACTTCCAGGTTCAGGGCTGCTTTGTTAAAGTTTCCTGAAACTTTCAAATCGATTTTTTTACCCGACAGAACAACTTCTCGCACCTGGATATCTGTGACTATCTGTGTACCACATTTAAAACGATTTATTCGTTTTGGGCATATTTACAAACTATACTATACTTCCACTTTTATTATAGTAAGGATTTGTATGTAGTTTACTATTTTTTCTCCCAACATATTGTACGCAACACGAGTTCGTATTTCTCGAGTAATGTTATCTCAATCGGGAAGGTATTGAAGCAATTTTCTTTGCAGTACCGATTCAATCGCTGCGGTCTGCGCCAACACATTTGTTTGTTTCAATCGTTAATTATGTGCATATAATTACTAATTAAAACTGAAACAACTTCTTTTCATCACAAAGAAATTAAATTATAAGGAATAAAGCATGGTTCGCTTAAATTAAAAGAAAATATGAACATTGAGCAATTAATCAATACGCTTGCTTTTTCCTCGATAAATGGGTTACAAATCTAAAAGTAGGTACGTAAGTGAAATCTACACATATAAAAATCAAAGTCCTGACTCATTCACTGACTCGTCAACGCAGGGCCTAAATCCGTGAACCTATAAAGCTTAATATTTACACATAGGTTCATCTTAAGACTCTCAAGCGAGATAAGAAAGGATTTCGTGAAATTCCCATGGGAACGGGAAAAACGGGACTTTAAGTTTTGCTCGGGCGAAGCCGTTGGCAGAAGCTAGTAAATTAATAAAATTTATACTTATTCAGGTATTATTTTACTTATTAACTATATAAAATAATATGTCAGTACAAAAATCAATATCTGTTTTAAATTCAAGCTAAATCCATATATACGTAATCACATGTATTACACGAATTATCCCGACTTATCAGATTTATATCAAAGAGTAACATTTAAACTACAATAAAAAATGCTTTTATGTATGAAATGCAGACGAATATTGCGATTGAAAAATATTTCTGTTTTATTAAAACACTCTCGTGATACACATATTATATTGTTTCAGATCATTTTGATTTTTTTTTATAAGTTTTTTTTAGTTTGAAACACTTTTTTCGATGATTTTTATGTAGAGTATACCTATGAGATTATTACAAAATATTTTGATTATTCAACATGGTTATGATTAAACACGGTTTTTTATCTACACTCAAGAGAATGTACAGACGACAGCACGTAAACTGACAATGGTGTGCGCATGGCGAACTACTGGGCCTCAAGAATTTGAGACTGATTGCCATCGACTCGCCAAGAAGAAGAAGCACGTGAACCTACCAAAATCTGTATTTTTTTAATAGATTTTTAATCTTCTCACAATATTGGAAAGTTATTATAAAGCCTTGTTCGGGATAATGTAATACAATGATCATACCTATTTTATAATATTTACACACTTATAGTTAAATTCTTAAAATTACCTTAATCTAAAAAAATTGCGGCATTGCCTCGTGGAAAGTTAATGTTTTAAATGCTAAAAATTGACAGATTTGGGTAGGTTGATCCGACATGCCAATCCCAGGAAATACAGGCCTGTTTTGAAAAAATCTATCATTTAGTGTTATAGTAATACCTATCCCATTTATCTAGGAAGGCTATAGGCTATTTTTATCTGTTTCCCACAGGACTAGGGCTGCCTATCTACAGCACATTACGCACAAGTAACCTAAAGCTAAACTAGTTAGTTAATGTCATATCCACATTAACTAGTCCTTCCCTAGAGTTTTGACTTTTAGGGTCACAAGACTTTTGGGTCTCAAAACAACGAATGTCACAGAGATATTTATTTGACAACGCAACTGTTAAACTTTTTCTTTTTAAATTCAAAGTGTTGTTTATACACCTAAAACAATATAGAATTTTTTATCTATAAGTAGATGACGTCAAGAACCTTAATAGCTAGAGAGCTGTTTTCACAGATGATATATTTCTGTCGCCGCTTTAACAAAAAATACTAAAATCTATAGATAATTATATAGGAATTTTAGGGGCTCCCACGTTGATTTTATGTATGAAACCCTTCGTATGCGTGTCCAGTTCGCACTTGGCTGGTATTCTTTAAACTAACCAATTAACCATTATCAATTCAACCCAAAAAAAACACAAAATCCTCACCTTCACTCTACCTACATTTTCCACTCACATTTTGTTCTAAAATGATAAGTATTAGAAACATCTGGGCTGGGCAATCCCCGCCGAAGTAATGCCACGCTTAAGGCTAAGAAACGACCACCATTTGTGACGCGATATAAGAATATGTCGCTCAACTTATTTAAGATACCAAGAATGCTGAAAGGATAATTTTAGACGGTAAATGGAACATGTTCAGTTATTGTCGGGTATTAAGGTTTTATTGTGTGTTTTTGTGTTGAATATTGTCTTGGGAATAAAGATAAAAAAATGCTGCGGGATTGTTCGAAAGAGTTACCGCGGTACAAAAAGGGCTTAAGAAGGAACACGGTGGGTTTTAGTCAGTAAGAGTCTTAGGGTTGGCCTACATCTGGCAGCACGGAATCGCCTTTTTCCGTCGCCCTTTCTCTTTCTGTCGCTTAGAACTACCATTTGCTAGACCGAGACACAAAGCATAATGCGATAGCACGCGGTGGAATCCTCGAGGCGATCGGCATTATGCTTTCTGTCTCGGTGAAAGGCGATTCCGTGCTGCCAGATGTAGGCCAACCCTTACACTCCCTCACGTTGCACTCACAGCGGTAGGAGTCATTTCACGATTTAGCACCATAAAAAAAATAGGTACGAGTATAAAGAAGTCTCTTATTTGTGTATCAGTGAAAAAGAGACAATTTAATTGGGCTAATGTCAATAAACATTTTGACTTTGACTGTGTAAGTATCAAGCACAGCAGGTCAACCTACCCGAATGTGTCAAATTTTACCCATCGAAAATTGAGCTCATCAGCTTAATTTTTTTTAAATCTATTGAAGAAATTTGACTGATTGAGGCAGGTTGTTCATTTCGATTATTACGTGGACATTATAAAGACACTACATAATTCTAAAAAGACAAATGAGTATTTCTTCCAGAAAGTAAACTGATATTGAGATTTAATTACAGCTAAAAACACGTAAAACCCTACCATTGCTCCGAGACATAAGTTCCTAGTCCTAGCGTGTGTAAAACCAGTAATACTAGCGTTCTTTTATTTTTACTGTACGTCTTACATGTCGTGTTAGCAGCGAGTAAAGAATACCTACGTTTTCTTTTTGAATTGGATGCACCAATGTTTTGTGTAAAGCAAGAAAACTTTCGTCTTTTTTTCCAAAGTAATTGACAGATACTTATAGAAACAAATAATTTCATCCATTTATGCCAGATTTCTATAACATATCCATAAGTTAATTAGAGATTGAATTTTAACATTAGCTCCATATAACTATGACTTTCAATATAAAATATTTTTTTCATAAACTCTTGCAACTGCTTTCGAAGTAGCTGACTTTAAGACAACGTCCATTTTACAAGTGCTAAACCAACTGATAATTCCACTAAATCCATTAAAAAAATAGAAACAAAACCTCAATCACTTGGCTTAAATTATGAATTTTCGACGCAAACGCTAAATCCAAAATTCTCTCCCAAAAGACTACATCTAAACCAACCCATAACTTCCATAGAAAAAAATCAGTATACAAGTCACAACTCCACACGACCATTAACTAAGGTTCAAGGTCATTACCACCAAATACTTCGTACTTCGTTCCAATCTGTGCACAGATTTTTTTCCCTTAAAAAATATATTAGGCCACATCTCCACTGGCGTTTTATCGAGTGCTCGAGTCGTTACGAAATCATTACATTTTATGGCGAAAGCAAATGGTTGGCTTGTGTTCAGGCCTTTAGAACACGGTGTGTAGTTTGTTAGGTGGTATCTGAATTGGTCGTTATTGGTATTGATTTGTCTGAAGTTTATAACTTAGTAAGAAATAATTTTAACGATCACATTTTAATAAAAAGTCTAAGTTTTTTTCAATGATTCAATAATTTCAAGACTGTAAACTTAACTAGAATTTGATTTTATTTACTACCGTAAACCGAACCCTTCATGCGCGAGTCCAACTCGCACTTGGCGGGTTTTTTTTATGTGAATACTATATATACTACATAATACTAACAATTATGAAAGTAAAATTGACGAAAACGAACTTTTCACAAACACATTCTTTTCAAAGACACCTAGTCTTCTCTTCTATCTAAATTAAAAAAATATTGCACAGAAAAAACCGCAGCCCAACGCTGTTACAATTAATTTGATTTATACACAAAACTATGTGATTTCATTCAAACAGTAGTGACAGATGTATGTCACGTTAAAAGCACAGTGAATACAGTATACCCGTTTTTTGGGTCATAATTTCGCGGCCGAACCGTTTTGCGCCCGTTTCGGACCACTGTGAATAAACATGAGCCGTATGCGAATCGGAAATGGAACGGACACTATCTAGTCAGAGCCCGGATAGTACGGTTTTTACTTATGAAGTTACAGAACTTGATGATTCTATTAGGTCGTTTGTTAGTTTCTTATAGGCTAGCAGACTTTATAGTAGCCAGGCAAAAATATCGCAATTTTTTGCTAGTTTTTTTGGGGTGTCCCCCACAGTATAGTTACCAAGTAACATAATACCCCTTGGGAAAGATTTTTTCTGAATGACACTAAAAGAAGTCAAGAGCTTTCCTATATTATCTAATGTAAAAAAACCTGAATAGATTTTACTTAACGAAACACTTCTATGCTTACAAATCATCCGAAATACACTCGCGTAGAAAAACGGCCCAACCAATTTAGACAAAAAAGCCGGCCAAGCAGACAGACAGACAATGAAGTCTTAGTAATAGGGCCCGTTTTACCCTTTGGGTACGGAACCCTAAAAAAATATGCCAATAGACAGAACAACGGAGATTGCGATGAAAATTCTCAGCAAGCAAGCAAACCCATAAGAAACAACTATCTCCATGAATTGATCCATACATAATGTATCAGGAAACTCCTTGTCAGTGTAAAGCAAGCCACAGCAGTGCCAAGCCAAACACTAAATACACGGACAAACATATCTATGAATACATAATGCCATATCTGACGCAACGGTATTAGGTGCCACAGGCGACGTCGGAAGGCAAACAACTGTCTTAGTAGACTTAACCGGTGATGTGTTGCTAAAGTTTTTTAAGATGTCTGCCGAGCCTTTTTCTAACTATGTTAGGGTTGGCTTCCAGTCTAAGGCCGGGTTGTTCGATTGTATGCAGATGATGTTTTACATGGAGTTACTGCCTATCTGACCTCCTCGACCCAGTTACTTGGGCAACCTAATACCTCTTGGTAAGACTGATTGTTAGACCATCTGGCTGAATACCCGTAACGCCTACTAAAGACGTAAAATTGACAGCTGGGACTCATCACTTAACGAGTCTTCCGAAACACGGAAGCATATGGTCATCATCCACGAATAATTGTGTAAATATTTCGGTAAATACCATACCGCTTTACAAAATGGAGGTAAATATACTACGTGATTCCTATTTAAAATTACTTGAGGCCACTGAAAAATGTAAATGGCATTAATGAGCGTAAATTAATTGAATAATTAACATTCCGCCAATATTGTTTTATAATAATGTATTGAAAATTGTATTGGCTTTACTTATTTGAGGAAGTTAATTAAATAAGTATTTATGTAATTTAATTTTGCGTCTGTACCTAGTCAAGTCAAGAAGTTCAACATTAAGCAGATCATGGATTCGAATTTATTTTATAACCAACTTTCCAAAAAAGAGGAGGTGAGAACCTCCAACCTTCTACTTCCCAACTATATTAGGGTTGGTTTCCAGTCTGATCGAATGCACCTGAGTACCAGTGTTCTACATGGAGCGACTGCCTGTTTGTCTTCCTCAACCCAGTTAACCGGGCAACCCGATACCTTGGTTAGACTGGTTGTCAGACTTTATGGCTTCTGACTACCCTAACAACTGCCAAAGATGTTCAACTGGCAGCCGGGACTAAACAATTTATCGTGCCTTCCGAAACATGGAAGAACTCAAGAGGGTCACCTATCCACGTACCGCACCAAGCGTTGCTTAACCTTATGATCAATCGATCCGCGTGACTTGACTTAGCCACGTGCACAACTTTAAGCCACAGTGCCTATTTATTCCGTAGACAGTAATAAAATATTCATATTATCAGTTAACATACTTTTAATTAAATCGTAATTAACTACCGTTTTGTTCGCAGTAATAACAAGTGGCGCGTAAACCCTTTGTTTCGAAATATGGAACGCGTTCACAAATTCTGAAAGCTTTTATTATAGAGATCGATTTTTATGAAATAACTATAGACTGTGAAAATGGGCTGTAATTACACCGTAATGATATAGGAAGTGGAGAACTAGGTGGTTTAGTAGTTCTTGTTTTTTGTAAGCCACTTTGGAGTTCTCAGGTTCAATGCCCGCGTAAGTTGAAAAATATGTATGTAAGTGGAGAAGTTTCTATAATTACTAACGTACATATTTAGAAGTGTCTAGTTCCAGTTATCGTTATATTAATTTCAAGAATAGGTGTCATCTATTTATAAATATTCTATAGATAAAATACGCCTAAATAAGTTCCACGACCTTTTAGTTCGAGAGTCAAGGAGATTTTCAACTTCAGATGAAATAGCTGATGTCTTAAAAGTGACATAACGCTTACTCTTAGGACAGTTTAAGTCTAGCTATCATATTATGACAATCGAAGAAATATTACAAAAGCTATTTATTCACGAAAAAAAATAACAAATCCCACTGCAATAACCTTCCAAAACAACTCGACTCACACCTCATTTTTTCATGTAATTCATCAATTCGAAACACGGGTATAACCGGATAGAATTATTCAGTGCAACTCCTGAGAGCACCCTTAAATCAGAACCACTTTATTATTTAATAACAGTCCTCCGTTAATCCCATCGGGGGTGTCTGGATACCCCTAACTCCGCTACATTTTTGGGGTGCAGTTTATCCTTCCGGGGTGAACAAACACCCCAGGGGATGATATTTGATATTATTAAGTGGGTGTTTTTGTCGCGAAGTATGCTTTGATAACAATTAAGCCGGTTATATTTAAAGCTGAGTTTGATGAAAAGAAAACAGTATATTAAGTTATAATCTATGTGTAAATCAATGTTACAAATAAGTTTTCTGTTTGTTTGTCTTCATAACCTTTCTCTGTTGAGAAGCTACACCAGCCCCGTGTGATGTAGGCACACTTTATCTGGATACGGAAAGAAGTTCCTCTGTGACGCTGGTGATACGGCGAAAGACATCTTGTAGTACTATTAAAAGATTCCTACGATTCGATATAAAAAAACCGGCCAAGTGCGAGTTGGATGGTCCAGTGTGAGTTACTTAAGTTGCACGTTATTTCCAATAGATGGCGCTACTAGTATACAATTTTGAAATTAATTAATATAAATCAACAGCCTTAATAATTANCCGGATAGTACGGTTTTTACTTATGAAGTTACAGAACTTGATGATTCTATTAGGTCGTTTGTTAGTTTCTTATAGGCTAGCAGACTTTATAGTAGCCAGGCAAAAATATCGCAATTTTTTGCTAGTTTTTTTGGGGTGTCCCCCACAGTATAGTTACCAAGTAACATAATACCCCTTGGGAAAGATTTTTTCTGAATGACACTAAAAGAAGTCAAGAGCTTTCCTATATTATCTAATGTAAAAAAACCTGAATAGATTTTACTTAACGAAACACTTCTATGCTTACAAATCATCCGAAATACACTCGCGTAGAAAAACGGCCCAACCAATTTAGACAAAAAAGCCGGCCAAGCAGACAGACAGACAATGAAGTCTTAGTAATAGGGCCCGTTTTACCCTTTGGGTACGGAACCCTAAAAAAATATGCCAATAGACAGAACAACGGAGATTGCGATGAAAATTCTCAGCAAGCAAGCAAACCCATAAGAAACAACTATCTCCATGAATTGATCCATACATAATGTATCAGGAAACTCCTTGTCAGTGTAAAGCAAGCCACAGCAGTGCCAAGCCAAACACTAAATACACGGACAAACATATCTATGAATACATAATGCCATATCTGACGCAACGGTATTAGGTGCCACAGGCGACGTCGGAAGGCAAACAACTGTCTTAGTAGACTTAACCGGTGATGTGTTGCTAAAGTTTTTTAAGATGTCTGCCGAGCCTTTTTCTAACTATGTTAGGGTTGGCTTCCAGTCTAAGGCCGGGTTGTTCGATTGTATGCAGATGATGTTTTACATGGAGTTACTGCCTATCTGACCTCCTCGACCCAGTTACTTGGGCAACCTAATACCTCTTGGTAAGACTGATTGTTAGACCATCTGGCTGAATACCCGTAACGCCTACTAAAGACGTAAAATTGACAGCTGGGACTCATCACTTAACGAGTCTTCCGAAACACGGAAGCATATGGTCATCATCCACGAATAATTGTGTAAATATTTCGGTAAATACCATACCGCTTTACAAAATGGAGGTAAATATACTACGTGATTCCTATTTAAAATTACTTGAGGCCACTGAAAAATGTAAATGGCATTAATGAGCGTAAATTAATTGAATAATTAACATTCCGCCAATATTGTTTTATAATAATGTATTGAAAATTGTATTGGCTTTACTTATTTGAGGAAGTTAATTAAATAAGTATTTATGTAATTTAATTTTGCGTCTGTACCTAGTCAAGTCAAGAAGTTCAACATTAAGCAGATCATGGATTCGAATTTATTTTATAACCAACTTTCCAAAAAAGAGGAGGTGAGAACCTCCAACCTTCTACTTCCCAACTATATTAGGGTTGGTTTCCAGTCTGATCGAATGCACCTGAGTACCAGTGTTCTACATGGAGCGACTGCCTGTTTGTCTTCCTCAACCCAGTTAACCGGGCAACCCGATACCTTGGTTAGACTGGTTGTCAGACTTTATGGCTTCTGACTACCCTAACAACTGCCAAAGATGTTCAACTGGCAGCCGGGACTAAACAATTTATCGTGCCTTCCGAAACATGGAAGAACTCAAGAGGGTCACCTATCCACGTACCGCACCAAGCGTTGCTTAACCTTATGATCAATCGATCCGCGTGACTTGACTTAGCCACGTGCACAACTTTAAGCCACAGTGCCTATTTATTCCGTAGACAGTAATAAAATATTCATATTATCAGTTAACATACTTTTAATTAAATCGTAATTAACTACCGTTTTGTTCGCAGTAATAACAAGTGGCGCGTAAACCCTTTGTTTCGAAATATGGAACGCGTTCACAAATTCTGAAAGCTTTTATTATAGAGATCGATTTTTATGAAATAACTATAGACTGTGAAAATGGGCTGTAATTACACCGTAATGATATAGGAAGTGGAGAACTAGGTGGTTTAGTAGTTCTTGTTTTTTGTAAGCCACTTTGGAGTTCTCAGGTTCAATGCCCGCGTAAGTTGAAAAATATGTATGTAAGTGGAGAAGTTTCTATAATTACTAACGTACATATTTAGAAGTGTCTAGTTCCAGTTATCGTTATATTAATTTCAAGAATAGGTGTCATCTATTTATAAATATTCTATAGATAAAATACGCCTAAATAAGTTCCACGACCTTTTAGTTCGAGAGTCAAGGAGATTTTCAACTTCAGATGAAATAGCTGATGTCTTAAAAGTGACATAACGCTTACTCTTAGGACAGTTTAAGTCTAGCTATCATATTATGACAATCGAAGAAATATTACAAAAGCTATTTATTCACGAAAAAAAATAACAAATCCCACTGCAATAACCTTCCAAAACAACTCGACTCACACCTCATTTTTTCATGTAATTCATCAATTCGAAACACGGGTATAACCGGATAGAATTATTCAGTGCAACTCCTGAGAGCACCCTTAAATCAGAACCACTTTATTATTTAATAACAGTCCTCCGTTAATCCCATCGGGGGTGTCTGGATACCCCTAACTCCGCTACATTTTTGGGGTGCAGTTTATCCTTCCGGGGTGAACAAACACCCCAGGGGATGATATTTGATATTATTAAGTGGGTGTTTTTGTCGCGAAGTATGCTTTGATAACAATTAAGCCGGTTATATTTAAAGCTGAGTTTGATGAAAAGAAAACAGTATATTAAGTTATAATCTATGTGTAAATCAATGTTACAAATAAGTTTTCTGTTTGTTTGTCTTCATAACCTTTCTCTGTTGAGAAGCTACACCAGCCCCGTGTGATGTAGGCACACTTTATCTGGATACGGAAAGAAGTTCCTCTGTGACGCTGGTGATACGGCGAAAGACATCTTGTAGTACTATTAAAAGATTCCTACGATTCGATATAAAAAAACCGGCCAAGTGCGAGTTGGATGGTCCAGTGTGAGTTACTTAAGTTGCACGTTATTTCCAATAGATGGCGCTACTAGTATACAATTTTGAAATTAATTAATATAAATCAACAGCCTTAATAATTATTTTTTTTCAATTTTTAGTATTTGTTGTTATAGCGGCAACGGATATACATCATTTGTGAAAATTTCAGCATTCTAGCTATCACGGTTAATGAGATACAGCCTGGAGACAGACAGACAGACAAACAACGAAGTCTTAGTAATAGGGTCCCGTTTTACCCTTTGGGTACGAAACCCTAAAAATGTACTTGTATTTTGGAACCAATACCTGACTTTCAGTATAGTAGAAATGTTTTCAAAAAAAGTATTTGCCCCTCTTTCATAAAAAAGAAGATTATCTTTTTCTTGTATTATTATCGACATAATTTTTAATATTATAGCTGTTGGTTCTCCTACAAATAAATAAATAAATAAGCAAACTTGCATTTCTTACGTCATTATTCAATTCCTTGATAAGGAACTTTATTCCAAGATTTTTCTTATTTTTTAACTCTTTTATTCCACGAAGATTGGTTTACAGCCCTAAGCAATCCTCTTAAAAATATTTACACCCCAAATAATAACTCTACATAAATAGCGCGTCGTATGCCTGTCAGTAATATCGCTTTTTTCCTTGTTTTAAGGGTAAAATGTTTCAGCCTTGTTCGCAAATTATTTATCAGTCTATTATACCTCAAGTATTTCATTAATCTTCTATAGGAAAAAGGTGTATATGATGGCGAAAAAAACAGAACAGATTTTCGACGTTATTTTTTTATGACGACTTTGTGATTTACCATATATTAATTAACCTTAGATCACGCAAAGAAAAACCACATTAAATTCCCAATAATAATACTAATTATATTACACACTTCGGTGAGTTGCAACACGAGTAATCGAAGCTACTTATAAAATAAAACTTTTGGAGTTGACTATTTTTTTTCTGAGAAAACCAATTCAGAATTTTTGCGTTCTTATATAATTTATAAACTAATATATATCAAAGCCAACCTTATCCTATTAACTACAAAATCAATGCTGAAAACCAATATCTTCCAAAACACGGTACATCGAACAGCCAATCAGAACTATCAAAATAACTCCGAAATAAAGCGAAAATATACGAAAACAAGACACGAAATTCGCTAATACATAGCAATTGGTTACATAAACATATTTGTAGCGGCTAGCCGGAAAATTGCCTTCCCTATTTCCTCATTATCATAAGTAATCACCTGCCAAACGAATTTCGACTTTGACTTGACGGAATAAGATCTATAAATTACATCGATGGGTTGTTTAATATGCAATGTAAAATCAATGTGTGTCGCGTTTTGTTATTGGTCTAGGTTTAGGCTTGATTGTAGTTCTCGTGACCTATTGGCCTATTTGAGACCAACAGCTGTTTAAGAACCAATATGGTTTGAACTGTCCCACGTATCGGAATACAAGTCTTTGACAAGTTTAAAGACAGGCATAACACAGTGACTGAACAAAGATTCATGCATTTTATACTTTGTCTATACTAAAAAGCTGAAGATTTTGTTCGCTTGGTTAAACGCTAACCTAAGGAACCACTGAACCGATTTGAAAAATTCTTTCAGTGTAAGATAACCCTTTTGTCGAGCGAGACAGGCAAAAGGTTATTTATTCGGGTGCGCGAAGTCCTACCCACATAACACGGTTGAAACCTTTGACAGAATCTAGTTTCCCTATAAAATATGTAACACCAATACTGTTTAACCATTGTGTTTTGAAAGCCACATTCAAGCATTTTAGCATTAGCAAGAATTTTTTATTTACCCAAACCCTTATAATGAGAAAATTCTATTTTAAAATTAAAACAGCTTCTAAAGAAACAGTTCTTCGTAAGTCAGCCGCTCATTTAAAATGGCGACATTTACTAAGGAAATGTCATTTAATTTTGTTCTTACAAAATGCACAAATGTAAGAAAGCTGTCTACTGCGGAATGTTGGGTTTTTCTCTGCAGCTTTAAAAGGCAGTAAGTCTGTCTGTATACTGCTTTCTTATTTAAATTAATTCCTTTAACTTGTGTGTTTGCCCTTTTACACAAGTACCTACGATGTTGTAGATATCTGTATTTTTTTCTTAGTTACAAAAAACAGTCGTAGTGTTAAAGATACAAACGTAGGTCAACCTACCCGAATCTGCCAAATACCAATCGAACATTAACCTTCCATTATTGCGATAAGGATGAAAATCTATTGAAGAAAGACAGATTGAGGTAGGTTGATGTGCTGGCGGCAGTACATAACGGTTATACTGATTTGTCGGAGGTAGCTTAAAACCAGAAGGCGGACAGAGGATACTTTTTCACCGGAAGTAGTTCTCATGGGACGTGGGTGAAACCGAGGACAAATCTAGTATGTCCTCTTAACTTGTAAAATATGTCACTATTTTAATTGTTTGTAAGAATACAGAATGAACACTATCTATGGGTACGTATGTATATAAAAATCAAAGTCTTAACTCATTCACTGACTCATTAACGCAAGGCCCGTGAACCTATGAAGCTGAAATTTTGCACAGAGGTTCATCTTGAGACTCTCACGCGTTTTTCCGAAATTCCCACGGGAACGGGAAAAACGGGATTTTAAGTTTCACGCGGGCGAAGCCACTGGCAGAAGCTAGTTTCTTATGAAGGGCTTTTTAAACTTTTTTACCAGCATCAATATTTTTTCAGGCACACAATCCCAAAAAAGCCGTACAGTGTACAAAATACAGTACAATAACCTAATGTCAGTGTGATGTCAGAAGCCTTGTTAAAACTAATGCCACGTCAGCATATCTGTCCGTCCTGACGCGTCATATACACGACATAACGAGCCGGATTTAATAGCTCATGTTTTTTGTGAAACCGTTTTTTTTCTGACTGTACACTGAAATAAATGTGGGTGGTATATGTGACGTGCTATATTTATTTTTGTTATACTTTATGAATTGGATTAAGTTAAAAAATAGGATAAGATGGAGTAATGATTTTCAAAAGCAGTTAAAAACTGAATCCGCTGAGCACAAACACAGGTGCACTCCCTATTCCCTCACTCTCGTAACCCGATGGGATAGCAATCTGAGATGACCGGAGAGAGATCAGGCACAGGATCGACATTAACGTGCTCTCCGATGCAAGGGTGTATCAATCGCCAACTTCCAGAATCCGGGCTGCTTTGTGAAAATTTACAAAATCCACAAAGCGATTTCGGTTCGACCCGGAAATCGAACCTGAGACCTCGTGCATAGCATCGCGCTATACAGTTACTACGGCAACTAGACAGTTGGTCTAGTTGTTGCGTAGTAATAACCATAAGTTTGTAAAGGCATTAAGTAATGCCTTTACCTCAATACAATTACCATATAATTATAAATCACTAACCAAAATTAATTTCCCTCTCCACAAAAGTAATACAGATCAAAGCATAACCTAAAAAGACTTCAAAAGCTATAACAGATCCAACATTTTTCAAAAATAAACCGCCGAACCAAAGAGCAGAGAGATACATTATCAATAAAATGTAAATACCGTTCGAATAGCTCCGGGCTTCCACTTAATATGGTGGACTTCCATTCAGAAGTCGACCGTTAACCAATCGTCGGCGACGTCCGGTTCAACCGACCTCTGTTCCATGTTTGAATTGGAAAATCAATAGTCTATGCCATTGTTTCTTCATTTCCGCTTGTAAAAAGTTTAGTTGGTGACTTTATGGTTTCGATAGAGTGGTCTTTGCTTTATTTACGTTTGTTTTTTTAGATTTAAAGGTTGTTAAACTTTGTGAGGGAATAATTTGATAACTGTTCTTATTTATGCTCGATAATATAGTGTTAATTGTTCAAGTAAAAAATATTCTTATTATATTCTTATGCAGAATTTTACTTAACCGGCATCTAATGTTAATTTCAATTCATCGATTTAAAAAAACCGCCCAAGTGCGAGTTGGACTCGCGCATGAAGGGTTCCGTACCCCATCCCCCTTATTTTTTTTTTTCATTTTTAGTTTTTCTTGTTACAGCGGCAACGGTAATACATCATTTGTGAAAATTTCTGCTTTCTAGCTATCACGGCTTATGGAACCCTAAAAAACAATATCTAACACTTTTTAACCGACTTCCTAAAAAAGGAGGTAATTCTCAATTCAGTTGTTTGTATTTTTTTGCCAATGTTTTATACTTATTGTCCTTTATGACGAGAAAATAACTACGAATCAACATAGGAATCTCAAAATAAATAAAATTTACGAGTACGTACACTGAATTCATGAAAATTCGTTATTTTGCATTTAGTTTCAAAAGTTCACTGTAGCGTAAGGACGAAACGAACCTTACTCTGAAATGTTGTTAAACATTTTTTGTAAATTCGTAATGTTATGTTTGCTTGCGTTGTTTCTGAAAATCATACAATATTTAAGTACAGACGACAGCAGGTCAGCGTATACGAATCTGTCAAATTTTACCAATCAAACATTAACCTACCGCCATTACGATAAGGTTGAAAATCTGTTGCAGAAATTTTACAGATTGTGATAACTTGATGTGGTGTCGTCTGTACTACGAACTTAGTAGTCTCCCGCGATTCTACCTTTCCACAAAAATCTAAATCATCAATTTCAGCATATTTAAACTCACGTGATTTATATATTTTAGAGCTACAGAAATGTTATTAATTTTGACCTCTTTTCTATGACAGTATCTGTCAGATAACTATCTAGAACTTTATCTGGTACCTCTGAAATTAGCCCGGAGCCTTAGAACAAAGTTATGGCCTGCTTTTACATACTCACATCGGCGCACCCGGATAAAAAGTAGCCTTCCTGGATAGGTAAATGGGCTATCTAACACTGAAAGAATTTTTCAAATCGGACCAGTAGTTCCTGAGATTAGCGCGTTCAAACAAACAAACTCTTCAGCTTTATAATATTGGTATAGATTACGTAATTTACTAATATTTATTCAATATCATTATACAATTTCCCTTTACAAAAATTCAATTCCATTTTTGACAACTAAAATACAAATACAATCTCATCTATTCAATGATAGACAAAGTATATCAATTAAGTAAATGTTGTAACCGCCAGTGTTGCCAGTAATTAAACCTTTACAAATTGTTGCGTGTATCACCATCGGTTGTAATTGAAACTTTAGTTGACATTTCCATGTTTCATGTTTGTACAGTCAACCACATTAAAAGTTTAACTTTATAGAGAACCACTGACGAATATGAGTATCTATAATTTTACTTTTTTCTGTTCTACTTCAACATGAAGAAATATATCCTAACTTTATCGTGAAAAAATAAACTTAAATTACCTATACATAAGGATAGAAAGACTATTAGTATTGTAAAGGGTAAACTACGTGGCATCAATTATAACCCAAAAAGTGATGAACATCTTTTGAAAATGTCCTTTTGAGACTCTCGTATCCAAATAGTAATACTGGATTTATGACCAAGACTTCGCTATCTATCTGTCTGTCTATGTCACCATGCTGTATGTCGTTATCACAAATTAGATTAGTTATATGCTGTGATCAGAGATATAGATAACTACAAACTATAATTAACTATTTCATAGATGGAATGGGACTTTTCGTGCGGGAGTCTGACTCGCACTTTTCCCTATTTTTTTTTTACATATTTATGTCAACTTTTATTTTTAAATATGTGACATCAATTATCTATGTAGCCGACTGTACCATATCGTGATAAATGGTGCGTAAGTGTACGCTTTGGTAACAGGCCAGCTTATATTAATTGATGGGTCTTTTTTGTATTTTCAACGAGTACAAAATCACTGTTCTATACATAATTTAACTACATTACAGTAAATTATTTACATATTACATTTGCATACTACTTTGGCATTAACTTGTACTTTTTTAACCAAAAAATGTCAACAAACAAACTCACTTTCACATATCTAAAAATGAGATGTGATAAACGTTCATTCCTTCTTTATATAAAAACTCCGTGCATCGGAGAGCACGTTAATGTCGGTCCTGCGCCTGATCTCTCTCCGGTCGTGTCGTATTGCCATCCCATCGGGTTACGAGAGTGAGGGAATAGGGAGTGCACCTGTGTCTGCGCAAATGCTTGTGCACTATAATATGTCCTGCGCAGCTGGCTGATCTCCTTATATGAAAACAGCCGCCGTGGCAATCGGCTAGGATGCCTTTATCATATAAAAACTAAACTGAGCCCTGAATCGGGACTTTATAAAGGTTGATAACAGATAGAAAAACTATAAATACTTTTGTATTTTCAGCATTTTTCGCAAAACAACAGCTTCTAGACAAAACATGATTAAAACTATTTTTAATGGAGACCATTATTATTGTAACTTGATACTTTATTGGGCTTAGATAATATATTATTGCTTTCAAGAAATTTCTTTTCTATACACAGGGTGCTTATAAAGGCTGGAGTTATTTGTACTGGAGCGTGTAAACATTTATGAAAATTATATTTTCGTTTACGTTTATAAAGGTTCAGAGTTCGATTTCCGTATAAAGCAAATATTTGTAGAGCTTACTGTTTTAAGGTCATTTGTTCCGGATAAATTATACGAACGTTCGTAATATTTATTTGAGTAACATGTATCTTTTTTGCTATTTTACCGATACTAATTTGTAGGTTACTGTTATTTTAATTCATGATGTTTGGAAAGGTTATGATAAAATAAATTTAAATAAGTATTTTTAGACAACTTATAAAAATATAAAATACAAATAATAAGTTTATTTTGTCGTTATTTTAATTGTTACAAATGTCTCACGTGGAAAACTTCTTTTAAGTATTGCAAATACATGTGTTAGAAGATTTCGCTCTTCATAATAGAGACTAATTATAATAAGAGAAAATAAGAAGAGAAAAAAAATGAGAGATAAAATAAGTTATTAACTGCTCGTGTTATATAGTATTAATTGGGTTGCACGCGTTTATAATTATTATGAGATTATTTTTCACAACTTCAAACTCTCTTAACCCGAAATTAAATTACATACAATAGTCATCTACATAAACGTAGTCTAGAAAAATAATATTCATGTAGCAATGGTAAGAAAAAGTCTGCTCAAAATTAATAGCAACGAAAGAGAACATAAAAGCAATAAAAAACATATTAGCTACGAATTATCGCACCCTGTATAACCATAAAAGATAGACAAACCAGGAAGTTAATAGAACGTGAATAACACCCTTTAGACACGCACAGGGTGTGTGCATGAAGAGGAAATAAAACCGCATGTGGTATATATTGATGAATCATCATACAGCTAGGCTTTATACACGTATCTTGGAGGAGCCTACCAGAGGTTTTGACCTTTCTTGATCTACCTACTGTGAAGAAAGTTTTTATGATGATTGGACCAGATCTAAGAATGATAGCCAAGATAAATAATAAAAATGTTCTCACTTCTTAAAAACTATGGATTGCAAAAGTTAACCGTAACGATAACCGGGCCAGTTTCAGGTGCCGATTTGACCAATGGGCGGCAATTCAAGGGCTCTTTATCGTATAATTATCGTTATATTTAAATGCAACTCTAACGAAAAGTTTCATCCGTTCCAAGTAGAGTTCTCGATTGCTATGATAGTGACAGATTATGCCATAGAAAAGTAATCAAAATGAATTAGCCTGAAAGAAGTGCCTTGTGTAGTGAACTCAGTATAAATAAGTTAGATGTAGGTATATTTAATACTAGCCGTTTTCCCACGGTTTCACTCGCATCCCGTGGGAATTACTGTCCGTACCCGGATAAAATATACCCTATGTCACTCGTGGATAGTGTAGCTTTCGAATGGTGAAAGAATTTTTAAAATCGGTCCAGTAGTTTTTGAGCCTATTCATTACAACCAAACAAACAAACATACAAACAAACAAAAAAGTTTTCCTATTTGACGGCGCCTAGCGTCGTCTAATTAAAATTACTTAGAATAGCGCCACACATCCCGTCCCGACATATTTATAATATTAGTATAGATTGTCTTAGCAAAACCAACGTCGCCAGAGGCTGCATTGGTATACTCATTAATTGCTATGTGAGTTTACGTTATTAGATTAGCTTATGATGGAACTAGCGTAACTTATTGTTAAAAGGTCCTAAAACAAATATAGAGAAAAAAAAGTAATTAAGACTAAAACATTTCTATGGTACTACCTGTCAGATTGATGTCTAGAACTTTATCTGCAACTTATGAAGGTGACCGTAATTGTTAATTTTCACACGAGGGAAAATTGAAGATGCTTGCAAGCAGCAATTAGTGACACCACTTTAGTATAGGGCCATGAGTAAATTACTGTCTTTTCAAAAACTAGACAGACAGGTCGTCTAAAACGAGAATGTCCAAAAAAATATAATCAGCAAGTTTATGACCAAGTTTCCCTTGCATGTAAAGCGTGGCTGGTAAAATGTAACCTATCATAACAAAAGATAAAACAACTGCCGCGCGCTGTGTGCCGCTAGCAATTATTTATTTGGGAGAATTTGGCACAAGGTGTGAGCAAAAGCGTGGTGATGAAATTAGATTACGCTGGGTACAAAAAATCTCAGCTTATAAGATAACCAGCTATGTGCCCAAAATAACTATCTTTCTACTGGAAAAAAATAGCTTATTTATTACTCTGACATAAAAGTTACATTAAAGCCTAGTTATTACTTCAAAACTATAGTAAAAGTTTTATCGCGAAAGAGTAACAAACATATTTTTTTTGTATTTCAATATTTTTTTATATTTAACGAAGGTTTTGTTTTTTTTTCAAAACTACAATATAATCCTATAGAAAAGCTTAAATGGCAAAGTTGTATGATTTTTTTACTTATCACTATTGTCCGATGACCACAACCAGCATACAATCATTTCTTGATAGTTTTAGGGCCCATTTCACGAGTTTCAGATAAAGTTCCAGATAGCTATCTGGTAGATAAGGACATAGAAAAATAATCAAAAATTCCGCGGCGTTATCTGTCAGACTGCCAGCCATCAAGAATTTTTAAACAATCTCTATTTATCGGTAACAGCTTCTATCTTATACCCTTGCAAGGGCAGCGGAAAAAGGCAAGCGCTGAACTCTGGGTCATAAATAATGTGACATCCTTATCTATGGCAGGTATTGTTTACTTGCCAGCCCTGATTTACACTTGTTAAACTGTAATAACACGGCCCATTTGTTTGAATGACTGCTATCGGAGACTGTTTAGAGTTTTTGAACTAATATCAACATGGTTTATTGTTGAAAAATCTCTAAATTGTGATAGAAAAAAGCAGATTGCAAGTTGGAAGGTTCAAAATGGTCCTTCTATTTGCGATTTAATATTGAAGTCGGTCCTGCGCCTGATCTCCCTCCGGTCGTGTCGGGTTATGAGAGTGAGGGAATAGGGAGTGCACCTGTGTCTGCGCAAATGCTGTGCGCTATAATATGTCCTGCGCAGCTGGCTGATCTCCTTACATGAGAACAGCCGCCGTGGCCGACAATTGGCTAGGACGCAATTATTATTATTATAACTCATTCAAAGAATCCATGAATCAACAATGGACACGAACAATAAAAATAAATAGTAATCATTTCCACCCGCATACCACCANTTTTTGTTATACTTTATGAATTGGATTAAGTTAAAAAATAGGATAAGATGGAGTAATGATTTTCAAAAGCAGTTAAAAACTGAATCCGCTGAGCACAAACACAGGTGCACTCCCTATTCCCTCACTCTCGTAACCCGATGGGATAGCAATCTGAGATGACCGGAGAGAGATCAGGCACAGGATCGACATTAACGTGCTCTCCGATGCAAGGGTGTATCAATCGCCAACTTCCAGAATCCGGGCTGCTTTGTGAAAATTTACAAAATCCACAAAGCGATTTCGGTTCGACCCGGAAATCGAACCTGAGACCTCGTGCATAGCATCGCGCTATACAGTTACTACGGCAACTAGACAGTTGGTCTAGTTGTTGCGTAGTAATAACCATAAGTTTGTAAAGGCATTAAGTAATGCCTTTACCTCAATACAATTACCATATAATTATAAATCACTAACCAAAATTAATTTCCCTCTCCACAAAAGTAATACAGATCAAAGCATAACCTAAAAAGACTTCAAAAGCTATAACAGATCCAACATTTTTCAAAAATAAACCGCCGAACCAAAGAGCAGAGAGATACATTATCAATAAAATGTAAATACCGTTCGAATAGCTCCGGGCTTCCACTTAATATGGTGGACTTCCATTCAGAAGTCGACCGTTAACCAATCGTCGGCGACGTCCGGTTCAACCGACCTCTGTTCCATGTTTGAATTGGAAAATCAATAGTCTATGCCATTGTTTCTTCATTTCCGCTTGTAAAAAGTTTAGTTGGTGACTTTATGGTTTCGATAGAGTGGTCTTTGCTTTATTTACGTTTGTTTTTTTAGATTTAAAGGTTGTTAAACTTTGTGAGGGAATAATTTGATAACTGTTCTTATTTATGCTCGATAATATAGTGTTAATTGTTCAAGTAAAAAATATTCTTATTATATTCTTATGCAGAATTTTACTTAACCGGCATCTAATGTTAATTTCAATTCATCGATTTAAAAAAACCGCCCAAGTGCGAGTTGGACTCGCGCATGAAGGGTTCCGTACCCCATCCCCCTTATTTTTTTTTTTCATTTTTAGTTTTTCTTGTTACAGCGGCAACGGTAATACATCATTTGTGAAAATTTCTGCTTTCTAGCTATCACGGCTTATGGAACCCTAAAAAACAATATCTAACACTTTTTAACCGACTTCCTAAAAAAGGAGGTAATTCTCAATTCAGTTGTTTGTATTTTTTTGCCAATGTTTTATACTTATTGTCCTTTATGACGAGAAAATAACTACGAATCAACATAGGAATCTCAAAATAAATAAAATTTACGAGTACGTACACTGAATTCATGAAAATTCGTTATTTTGCATTTAGTTTCAAAAGTTCACTGTAGCGTAAGGACGAAACGAACCTTACTCTGAAATGTTGTTAAACATTTTTTGTAAATTCGTAATGTTATGTTTGCTTGCGTTGTTTCTGAAAATCATACAATATTTAAGTACAGACGACAGCAGGTCAGCGTATACGAATCTGTCAAATTTTACCAATCAAACATTAACCTACCGCCATTACGATAAGGTTGAAAATCTGTTGCAGAAATTTTACAGATTGTGATAACTTGATGTGGTGTCGTCTGTACTACGAACTTAGTAGTCTCCCGCGATTCTACCTTTCCACAAAAATCTAAATCATCAATTTCAGCATATTTAAACTCACGTGATTTATATATTTTAGAGCTACAGAAATGTTATTAATTTTGACCTCTTTTCTATGACAGTATCTGTCAGATAACTATCTAGAACTTTATCTGGTACCTCTGAAATTAGCCCGGAGCCTTAGAACAAAGTTATGGCCTGCTTTTACATACTCACATCGGCGCACCCGGATAAAAAGTAGCCTTCCTGGATAGGTAAATGGGCTATCTAACACTGAAAGAATTTTTCAAATCGGACCAGTAGTTCCTGAGATTAGCGCGTTCAAACAAACAAACTCTTCGGCTTTATAATATTAGTATAGATTACGTAATTTACTAATATTTATTCAATATCATTATACAATTTCCCTTTACAAAAATTCAATTCCATTTTTGACAACTAAAATACAAATACAATCTCATCTATTCAATGATAGACAAAGTATATCAATTAAGTAAATGTTGTAACCGCCAGTGTTGCCAGTAATTAAACCTTTACAAATTGTTGCGTGTATCACCATCGGTTGTAATTGAAACTTTAGTTGACATTTCCATGTTTCATGTTTGTACAGTCAACCACATTAAAAGTTTAACTTTATAGAGAACCACTGACGAATATGAGTATCTATAATTTTACTTTTTTCTGTTCTACTTCAACATGAAGAAATATATCCTAACTTTATCGTGAAAAAATAAACTTAAATTACCTATACATAAGGATAGAAAGACTATTAGTATTGTAAAGGGTAAACTACGTGGCATCAATTATAACCCAAAAAGTGATGAACATCTTTTGAAAATGTCCTTTTGAGACTCTCGTATCCAAATAGTAATACTGGATTTATGACCAAGACTTCGCTATCTATCTGTCTGTCTATGTCACCATGCTGTATGTCGTTATCACAAATTAGATTAGTTATATGCTGTGATCAGAGATATAGATAACTACAAACTATAATTAACTATTTCATAGATGGAATGGGACTTTTCGTGCGGGAGTCTGACTCGCACTTTTCCCTATTTTTTTTTTACATATTTATGTCAACTTTTATTTTTAAATATGTGACATCAATTATCTATGTAGCCGACTGTACCATATCGTGATAAATGGTGCGTAAGTGTACGCTTTGGTAACAGGCCAGCTTATATTAATTGATGGGTCTTTTTTGTATTTTCAACGAGTACAAAATCACTGTTCTATACATAATTTAACTACATTACAGTAAATTATTTACATATTACATTTGCATACTACTTTGGCATTAACTTGTACTTTTTTAACCAAAAAATGTCAACAAACAAACTCACTTTCACATATCTAAAAATGAGATGTGATAAACGTTCATTCCTTCTTTATATAAAAACTCCGTGCATCGGAGAGCACGTTAATGTCGGTCCTGCGCCTGATCTCTCTCCGGTCGTGTCGTATTGCCATCCCATCGGGTTACGAGAGTGAGGGAATAGGGAGTGCACCTGTGTCTGCGCAAATGCTTGTGCACTATAATATGTCCTGCGCAGCTGGCTGATCTCCTTATATGAAAACAGCCGCCGTGGCAATCGGCTAGGATGCCTTTATCATATAAAAACTAAACTGAGCCCTGAATCGGGACTTTATAAAGGTTGATAACAGATAGAAAAACTATAAATACTTTTGTATTTTCAGCATTTTTCGCAAAACAACAGCTTCTAGACAAAACATGATTAAAACTATTTTTAATGGAGACCATTATTATTGTAACTTGATACTTTATTGGGCTTAGATAATATATTATTGCTTTCAAGAAATTTCTTTTCTATACACAGGGTGCTTATAAAGGCTGGAGTTATTTGTACTGGAGCGTGTAAACATTTATGAAAATTATATTTTCGTTTACGTTTATAAAGGTTCAGAGTTCGATTTCCGTATAAAGCAAATATTTGTAGAGCTTACTGTTTTAAGGTCATTTGTTCCGGATAAATTATACGAACGTTCGTAATATTTATTTGAGTAACATGTATCTTTTTTGCTATTTTACCGATACTAATTTGTAGGTTACTGTTATTTTAATTCATGATGTTTGGAAAGGTTATGATAAAATAAATTTAAATAAGTATTTTTAGACAACTTATAAAAATATAAAATACAAATAATAAGTTTATTTTGTCGTTATTTTAATTGTTACAAATGTCTCACGTGGAAAACTTCTTTTAAGTATTGCAAATACATGTGTTAGAAGATTTCGCTCTTCATAATAGAGACTAATTATAATAAGAGAAAATAAGAAGAGAAAAAAAATGAGAGATAAAATAAGTTATTAACTGCTCGTGTTATATAGTATTAATTGGGTTGCACGCGTTTATAATTATTATGAGATTATTTTTCACAACTTCAAACTCTCTTAACCCGAAATTAAATTACATACAATAGTCATCTACATAAACGTAGTCTAGAAAAATAATATTCATGTAGCAATGGTAAGAAAAAGTCTGCTCAAAATTAATAGCAACGAAAGAGAACATAAAAGCAATAAAAAACATATTAGCTACGAATTATCGCACCCTGTATAACCATAAAAGATAGACAAACCAGGAAGTTAATAGAACGTGAATAACACCCTTTAGACACGCACAGGGTGTGTGCATGAAGAGGAAATAAAACCGCATGTGGTATATATTGATGAATCATCATACAGCTAGGCTTTATACACGTATCTTGGAGGAGCCTACCAGAGGTTTTGACCTTTCTTGATCTACCTACTGTGAAGAAAGTTTTTATGATGATTGGACCAGATCTAAGAATGATAGCCAAGATAAATAATAAAAATGTTCTCACTTCTTAAAAACTATGGATTGCAAAAGTTAACCGTAACGATAACCGGGCCAGTTTCAGGTGCCGATTTGACCAATGGGCGGCAATTCAAGGGCTCTTTATCGTATAATTATCGTTATATTTAAATGCAACTCTAACGAAAAGTTTCATCCGTTCCAAGTAGAGTTCTCGATTGCTATGATAGTGACAGATTATGCCATAGAAAAGTAATCAAAATGAATTAGCCTGAAAGAAGTGCCTTGTGTAGTGAACTCAGTATAAATAAGTTAGATGTAGGTATATTTAAGACTAGCCGTTTTCCCGCGGTTTCACTCGCATCCCGTGGGAATTACTGCCCGTACCCGGATAAAATATAGCCTATGTCACTCGTGGATAATGTGGCTTTCGAATGGTGAAAGAATTTTTAAAATCGGTCCAGTAGTTTTTGAGCCTATTCATTACAACCAAACAAACAAACATACAAACAAACAAAAAAGTTTTCCTATTTGACGGCGCCTAGCGTCGTCTAATTAAAATTACTTAGAATAGCGCCACACATCCCGTCCCGACATATTTATAATATTAGTATAGATTGTCTTAGCAAAACCAACGTCGCCAGAGGCTGCATTGGTATACTCATTAATTGCTATGTGAGTTTACGTTATTAGATTAGCTTATGATGGAACTAGCGTAACTTATTGTTAAAAGGTCCTAAAACAAATATAGAGAAAAAAAAGTAATTAAGACTAAAACATTTCTATGGTACTACCTGTCAGATTGATGTCTAGAACTTTATCTGCAACTTATGAAGGTGACCGTAATTGTTAATTTTCACACGAGGGAAAATTGAAGATGCTTGCAAGCAGCAATTAGTGACACCACTTTAGTATAGGGCCATGAGTAAATTACTGTCTTTTCAAAAACTAGACAGACAGGTCGTCTAAAACGAGAATGTCCAAAAAAATATAATCAGCAAGTTTATGACCAAGTTTCCCTTGCATGTAAAGCGTGGCTGGTAAAATGTAACCTATCATAACAAAAGATAAAACAACTGCCGCGCGCTGTGTGCCGCTAGCAATTATTTATTTGGGAGAATTTGGCACAAGGTGTGAGCAAAAGCGTGGTGATGAAATTAGATTACGCTGGGTACAAAAAATCTCAGCTTATAAGATAACCAGCTATGTGCCCAAAATAACTATCTTTCTACTGGAAAAAAATAGCTTATTTATTACTCTGACATAAAAGTTACATTAAAGCCTAGTTATTACTTCAAAACTATAGTAAAAGTTTTATCGCGAAAGAGTAACAAACATATTTTTTTTGTATTTCAATATTTTTTTATATTTAACGAAGGTTTTGTTTTTTTTTCAAAACTACAATATAATCCTATAGAAAAGCTTAAATGGCAAAGTTGTATGATTTTTTTACTTATCACTATTGTCCGATGACCACAACCAGCATACAATCATTTCTTGATAGTTTTAGGGCCCATTTCACGAGTTTCAGATAAAGTTCCAGATAGCTATCTGGTAGATAAGGACATAGAAAAATAATCAAAAATTCCGCGGCGTTATCTGTCAGACTGCCAGCCATCAAGAATTTTTAAACAATCTCTATTTATCGGTAACAGCTTCTATCTTATACCCTTGCAAGGGCAGCGGAAAAAGGCAAGCGCTGAACTCTGGGTCATAAATAATGTGACATCCTTATCTATGGCAGGTATTGTTTACTTGCCAGCCCTGATTTACACTTGTTAAACTGTAATAACACGGCCCATTTGTTTGAATGACTGCTATCGGAGACTGTTTAGAGTTTTTGAACTAATATCAACATGGTTTATTGTTGAAAAATCTCTAAATTGTGATAGAAAAAAGCAGATTGCAAGTTGGAAGGTTCAAAATGGTCCTTCTATTTGCGATTTAATATTGAAGTCGGTCCTGCGCCTGATCTCCCTCCGGTCGTGTCGGGTTATGAGAGTGAGGGAATAGGGAGTGCACCTGTGTCTGCGCAAATGCTGTGCGCTATAATATGTCCTGCGCAGCTGGCTGATCTCCTTACATGAGAACAGCCGCCGTGGCCGACAATTGGCTAGGACGCAATTATTATTATTATAACTCATTCAAAGAATCCATGAATCAACAATGGACACGAACAATAAAAATAAATAGTAATCATTTCCACCCGCATACCACCAGATTTTAGGATATCAGATAACAGATATCAGACTTATTTTTATTGTTAAAAAGTAAGGTTCCACGGGTGAATCAATCACCAACTTCCAACTGCTTTGTGAAAGTTTCTAAAACCCACAAAATGATTTCAGTCCAACTCGGGAATCGAACCCGAGACCTCGTGCACAGCAGTTGGCTATGCGACAACTAGACCAACGAGGCAGTAAGTAAAATAATAACAAAATAAAACACATTTAGACAGAAACTGGTTGGCAGCTTAACATTTCTCACAGCTATGAATACAGTGCCAGAAACTTTTTTACAAAAAAACTGTAGAATATTGTGCAATTCTTAAAGTAAGAGTGGGTAAACTTGCAATTCTCCAGAGTATAACCATCTGATATATTAAATGTCACGGACTTCTTTATCTCTTGGACATTTTCAAAATAATGTAACACTGGAAACTTGCCTGACATTTGCCCTGGCTCCGGGGAATATTAGGAAGTTTTTTTATTCCATTTTTCTTCTAGAATTCCTTTATTAGCTTAAACTTTGTCGTTCTATGTGTCAGACCTTTAGTATAAAATCGGAATTTTCACCTGCAATATACACGTAAAGGTTTATTTATAAAATACTAGCTCCTGCCAGCGGTTTCACCCGCTTCCCGAGGGAGCTATTTCCCGTACCCGGATAAGAAGTATATGTTATTTATATGTTATTCTGATATATAAGCTATATGTTTGCCAAGTTTCATCAAAATCCGTCCGATGGTTCTTGAGATTAGCGTGTGCAAACATACAAACAGACATTTTTTTTCGAATTTCTTACTCTTTCTTCATTTCTTAACAACCCTACATATTTTGTTTTGTAAAAATATTTAATGTACAGACACGATTTTTTTACTGTTTTATTATTATGTACACCTAGATAAAATACATAGGTTTGTTAGAACGCAATAATGAAGGCAAAAATCGTGTGCCTTCATAACTTTTAATTCAAAGTTAAGCACAGAAAAAAAAAAAACAAAAAAAATCCCACACCAAATAACCCATATTCCCTTATATCGGCCACAGTATAAATGTATACCAGTATACCAATTCATACAGCCAACACATCAATATTCAGTGCGAACAGACATCTAAGTAACGATCGTATGAACAAATTGCCTTATTTATTTTATTAGTGTTACGTATTGGGATAGGAGAACGAATTTCGTGCCCGCTTCGAGTTTTGCGCAGACTAATTTTATTTGCTGTGTAGTTATTGTGGGGTTTTATTCTTTTGTGGAGAAATATTGTAATAAGAGGGTTATTAATGTGTGATATTAAACTGTCTCTTCAGTTTGTACACAAGCCCTCAGGTTCGATTGCCGAATCGGGTCACAATCGTTCTGTGAGTTTCAAGAAACTTTCGCAATGCAGTCCGGAGTTTGGAAGTTAGTGACTGATACACCCGTGCATCAGAGAGCACGTTAACTTCGGTCCTGCGCCTGATCTCCCACCGGTCGTGTTGGATTGCCGTCCCATCGGGTTATGAGAGTGAGGGAATAGCGAGTGCACCTGTGTCTGCGCAAATTCTTGTGCACTATAACATGTCCTGCGTAGCTGGCTGAACTGTTTAGAGAGATTAGCCACCGTGGCCGACGATAGGTTTAAACGCCACTATAAAAATTATTTATCTGAGTGTACTTATAGTTTATAGACTAGTACAGTTGTCTTCAAATAACTTTGACCATTTGAAACAATCGTCATAACACGAGTATCATTCACGATGCGACTCGCAAAGAAAACTTCACCACAACATGTGTGTGTGTGTGTTTTCATACATTTATTCTTTTACATGTGTGCGTATGTCGCTAAGGAAACGTCCTCCAGTTGTGGGCACAGTTAATGAATAATTATCATTTGGCAGCCATTTCTGTTTGCAGTTGATAACATATTAACGTGTAGGTATATGTAATTACTGCAATTAAAGCCATTTTGCTAGATCGTTTAGGCTTGTTGGTATTCTTATTAGGTACCTTAGACACCTCAGGTTGAGTGAGGGTTGGTGGAAGATAATTTTAGCTAGAGTTATTTTCAAAGGAGAAGTAGTGATAACTGAAAATTAAGATTTTTTGACTTTACTTTTCGATTGCTTTTATAGTGGTTATTAATAAAAGAATGGTTACCCATTTTTGAACCGACTTCCCAAAAAGGAGGAGGTCCTCAATTCCGATGTTTGTGTTTTTTGCTCACCCCACATTTAAAACAGTCTTAAGTAATCAAATAAAATTGAATTCTCAATTTTTTCTTAACTTTAAAGCTCCAAAATTAAGTCTTCAAAATACTAAAACAAACCCACTATAACATGTTAATACTCTTAAAAGTAAGTCAGGCAAAAAAAAAACAAGAAAACAACTTTTTTTAACGAAAAAAGCTGAAAAAGTATCTAGCCAAATCTGATTTTAATTGCTTCGGGCCGGTAATTTCAAGTCTCTAGCTTGAATGAGTCTATAATCGCTCTTTTAGTGGAAAAAAGTGTTTAACGCATCGTTTGGTGTACGAAGAAACTTTTATTGAATCCTTTTTTGAGATAAAAACTATGTAGACTTTCTGATTTGTTTTATTGCGCTTTATTTTACCGATTATCAAGTTAGATGAGTTATGACTTTAGAAAAAGGTCACCTTATCAAAAAAATCTATTATAAGACTAGCTTTAGTAAAACCTGTAAATATACTTTATATAAAAAATCTTACTTTATTAGAAATCAAGCTGCTTTTTACGCTTTTAACCTTCTTCCCGTAGGTACACAGATAAAAATTAACCAGCCTCATCCGAGCATAGTGTAGCTTCCTTACAAGGAACTTTTAAATTCCCAACTTTTTTTACATTCATAAGTGCTTGTAAAGGCTGAAAAGAAATAAATTATTTGACTTTGAATGAAACATTTTTTTTAATCGGTTCACCAGTTTTACAGCTTATTCAATACAAATAAGAAACTGGTGCCACAGACAGACATACATAATGAACACACTTAAAAAACATATTTATAACTAACAGCTTCATAGATTTCCACTTAAAACCAAAACAAAAAAAATCTCTATGAAATCATTACAAAATTATCTAACCCTTATATTTTAACCTGCCATATCTTGCAAATAAAATCTCCCCAAGTTCAATTAACAAAGGTAAACCAATTAATAAACAACTAAAACAAGGAAAGTCGTATGAAAGCCATTAAACCATAAAGTCTCTTAACCCTCATAATGCGCGGTCAAATTAATTCAACGGGTTCATTACCTACCTTTTTATGGAAGGGTTGAAGATCTCCATGTTTTCATATTTTAACTTTTTATCTTTTTGAGATTTGATTTATAATTTTGTTCTTTTGGATTTTTTTGTGTTTATTCAATAATAAACTTTAGTAAATAATTTATTAGAAAATACTGATAAATCAAAGACCTAATTCTATCTGTATTTTCGCAATGAACTCAGAAACGACTGAATCGATTTTGATAGGAAGTATAGCGCTGCGTGGAGAAACAATCAAAAGTGGAGATGAAATAAAATGATTTGCACTATTCATATTACTTACATACGCTATTTCTATTCTAATCGAACCTACATACCAATAATAACGAACAGAGTAGAAAAACATACAAATTATTTGCTAAACAAAAGGAAAATATGTAACTTATTCAAAATATTCGTTTTCATATGATCTTTTCTCTGTTCACTAGTCCGAAGATTATTTACAAATAGACCTGAAATTGCTCCAAAATTTTAACATAATTCATATGGATATAAGAAAAGTATTTACAAATAAGCTAAAAATTATTTGAGCAAAAAGCTAAAAATATACTTTCGTGTTACTAACAACTTTGTTATGACACTACCACATAAACAACAAACCAAGTTGTAAAGTTGGTATTTTCTATATATTTACATGTCTGTTTTTAATCTCATTTACATCATACGGAAATTAATTAACAAAAATAAAGGAGACAGGTACATTTCTGCAGTATTCAAGTTATCTTCAAAAACATTAATATCGGCTTAACGAAAGCGGTTCAAACAGAATCCACGATATTACCAAGTATAATTAAAATTCACTTTTCCGCGAACCGATGTACTTAACAATTTATGGTATACTAGCATCTGCCAGGGGCTTCACTCACTTCCCGAAGGAGCTACTCGTACCGGGATAAAAATAGCCTATAATGTTATTCTAATATACAAGCTGTTAATTTGCATTATGGTCAAATTCAAGAACGTAGTTATGCTAAAGATTCTTGACAATTCCAAATCCCTACTAATATTATAAATGCGAAAGTAACTCTGTCTGTCTGTCTGTCTGTCTGTCTGTCTGTCTGTCTGTCTGTTACGCTTTCACGCCTAAACCAGTGAGCCGATTTTGATGAAATTTGGTACAGAGATAGAATACATCCTGAGGAACAACATAGGCTACTTTTTATCCGGGTACGGGAAGTTGTTCCCTCGGGAAGTAATATTTTT
>NWSH02000053.1:50461-67085 GCA_002382865.2 Heliothis virescens
GATACGCACAGAGACAGTTCGGTACATATTTTATATCGATGACGATACAATGATACAATGTCCGGACTCACTCGAAATGCGGGACGTGTGGATGGTGGGGCGCGTGGTAATCGGTGCGCGGGGCGCAGAATGTTGGTATATTTATATGTTTGTTTGTCTGTTTGCACACGCTAATCCCAGGATCCACTGGACGAATTTTGATGAAACTTGGCAGGCATATTATAGCTTATATGTCAGAATAACATATAGGCTATATATTTTTTTGGAAATTCGCTCTTTAAGGGGGTAAAAAGGAGGGGGTAAGTTTGTATGAAACTCCGTCAGTTTTGAAGCTAATTCGATTAAAATTAATATTATTTGGCTATTTGGTTAGAAATTAAGAATGACGCAATAAGGATTTTTGGAAATTCTGGCCTGGGGGTAAGTGTCTATGAAACTCCGTCAGTTTTGAAGCTAAATTGATGAAAATTATAGCTGTTTCTGCCCTTCGTTTTGTGACGGTGTCGCTGTTTTTCACACGTACAGCTTTATGTAGCTTTCTCGCGCGTAACTAGGTCCAATAAGTGTTCACTTTTGCCGATAGATGGCGTTATCCATACATTCTAAAAAGGCACTCAATGCAATGCAATGGTATGGTATGATAAGTCTGAAACATCTCGAATCGTCTCGCGCAACCCATCGTTTTCCCGGGCTCCTAGAATTCGACATCAGATCAGATGTTTAAGATCTTTCATTTTGATGACCCGTTATCGCTGGCATAAGCGACATGTTCCGCGTACGAAGTCGCGGGCAGAAGCTAGTCAACAATAAAACGAGTTTTTTTCTTATTTACCGAGATCCGTCAGTGTATACTAGCCGTATTTGAATGTGGTAGTAGCCTTATAACCGTAGATAAAATCAATCCGTTCGTCAGTCAGTGTCGTTTGCGTTTGTGTAAAAAGGCAGAGCGCTTATAAGGCTTCAACACTTTCGGTAAATAAATAAGTTTAAAAAAAAACTCATTTTATTGTTGATTTGGGTGGAAAATCATTAGCATAACTACATCCTTCAATTTGACCGGGATGCAAATCAACAGCTTGTATAAGCTTTAATACTGCCAATTTTCATCAAAATGCATTAAGTAGTTTTTGCATGATAGATCCATACATGTACCATACGTACTTACAAACATTCGTTTATTAGTATAGATTTTAAAACTAATATCTGAAGATGGACTATCAAAGCAACAAGCCTTTTGAAGTATAGAATTGGATATCGAATGGGCTCCACAGGAAATTTTATTCACACTCATTTCCTCCGATTCTTTGGGATCAGGAGTACCTAGGGATGGACTTTGAATAATATTGGTTTCGGCTATATGCGGTTTTAAATTTTCGGTATCGATAATAAATCGGTAACACGTCTTTTTCTGTCTATTTTTACTAACAATTTAGGGCGGGTTGCTCGATTCAACTTTAACTATAACCTAACCTTAACCGGCCGTCAAATGGCCGCCCATTGGTCAAATTTTTGACGTGACAGCTGTGTAACCAATGGGCGGCCATAAATCGAGCAACCCGCCCTTAGAGGACAAAAAATATTTTGTTTGTTCGTTTGCACCTTAGTGGCTCCAAAACTATTGAAATGATTTGAAAAATTATTTCAGCGTTGGAAATTTACGCTATTCACAAGTGACATAGGCAATATTTTCTCCGGGTTCTACAAGTAGTTTCCACGTAAAAGATAAACCGGTCAATGAGTATTGTAATATCTATACCTTGATATGAAAAAAAAAAACAAATTGTAACGCCAGCAAAATTATATTGAATCACAAAGGTAAACATATATAAATAAATTCGTTTGTTAGAACGTTGATAGCATTAGCTACAAACAGATCTAAATCAAACCGAATTGAAGGTATATACTTTCGAAGAGGATAACAAACAAAGTAAAGAAATAAAATGAAACTACAAAATGTGGAGATTGCTGCCATTGAAGCTGATTTTTCTCCGAGAGTAGGTAAACCAAGTTAACACAATACTTTTATCTGCCCTTTACTTGGAGTTGACTAATAGTAAATGTAGCTAAATGTTTACCTCCTTTTATACTTTTCTTTTTAAAATGAGAGCAATTTTATTTTTGTTACTATTACTATCACAAGAATATGAGTAGTTAGTATTCCTATTCAAAGAAACCGATTAAGCTCAGCAGTGAGGTAGTACAAGCTATGTAATAAACTAGCTTCTGCCAGCGGTTTCACCCGCGTGCCATGGGAACTACTCGGCGCTTCCTCGATAAATGGGGTATCTAACACTGAAATAATTTTTCAAATCGGACCAGTAGTTCCTGAGATTAGTGCGTTCAAACAAACAAACTCTTCAGCTTTATAATATTAAGTATAGACATTAGTATAGATTATTTTTGCTATACCAACAACCACCACTAAACTCATTGAAAACTACAATACTTTTTGGTATGAGCCGAAACCAAAACAACTTTGGTATCGATATCGGTTTCGGCCGAAACCAGTCCCATCTAACATTATGATCATTCCACGTTATCTGCGTATTAAAAAGCGCAAAAAAAACCTTTGAACTGAAACGATTCCCGTGGTCGTATGTAAATATGGAGTTTCCTGTAGGTACCGACTCGATTGCGAAAAAACGAAATTGGTTTTAAACGTAAAAACCCTTTTGTGTACAGTAAAACTAGGTTTTGTTTGCTGAAATCTCTGCGCTGTTTAGATTTAGATTTGGTCATTTTTTTTGTGTTGGTATCTAGTTAGTTGAAGGTAGTAAATTGCTCAAAATATTAGCTGGATGTGTAGTATTTGATATTGAGTGTACCCTCAGTTTATTTATTTTCTACATTTTATGTTTATGTAATAGGTAAACATGATTTAGTCCTATCTATACTAATATTATAAAGCTGAAGATTTTGTTTGTTTGAACGCGCTAATCTCAGGAACTACTGGCCCGATAAAAAAAAATATTTGAGTGTTAGATAGCCCATTTATCGAGACGAGCTATAGGCTTCTTTTTATCCGAGTGCGCCGAGTAGTTACCACGGGATGTGGGTGAAACCGCTGGCAGAAGCTAGTTTGTTAAACAAGCATGTTAGAGAAAACGGTCCATAACAGGTACTTGTACTTACAAAAGCCTATCTACAGTATCCCTATTTATGATAAGGCACCCAAACTACGAGTATACCCAACGTCTTCATAAACAAGAGTTGAAAACATGCTTCATCAGCGACCGCTATCAACCAAAACAACAGATCCTTTAACAGCTTAGAGCAGGTAAGCAACTGGAGACGTGTAAACACAAATCTCTAGGCGTACTGTTCTTTTATCATTTTTATTGAGCTATAAAAATTGATTTAGCATAAATAAAGGCTTTCATCATTTGCTTTTTTCTTGTAGATTTTCATATTCCGTTCCGGATTGTTACCCAAATAATTCGTTGATTCTTCCATTGTGCATATCGAACATTGTGAATAAGAAATGTTACATAGGGACGTATCGTCAAATATAAGTCTTTGTGTTTCTGTATCATCAAATCGTAATTTTTTAATATTCTTTTTTTTGTCAAACCTTATAAGGCTAACTTAAAAATATCTGACATTTACGCGGGGCCGAGGCAATGCAACAAATAGTGATAATTCACTCATGCATTTTCAATAATTTACAAACAAAAATACTGACGTATATGAAACGATGGCTGGACATTTGCATCCCTTTATCAGAGAGAAAGGAACGACAAAAGCGTGTCCAGTTGTTAAAACGTCCTTTTGAGAGCCACGAAATTTATGCAAACTCGATGGCATGCAGGCGCGAAGATAATATCCGTGTGTCCGGACGGACGGACCGACGGACAAAGCTTCATTTACATAATACCGCCTTTCCAAACGTTGGTAAAAGATACTCGTGGCACTTGGCAGCTCATTAGGGTTTTCAAGTGTTGGATTTAATTCGACTGGGTTTTGTTAAACATGGGACTGAGATTGTTTGCACAAAGAAATAAAAGCATTGCGGTTTTTATGTGTTTTTTTATGGTAGGGTCAGGATTTTTCTTGAATTAAATATGGTGGGGTAATGGTGTGTGGTTGCCTTGAAATTTTGGTGAAAATACGTACGATGGTGATTATTGGCCAAGAGTTCAATTCTAGATTTAATTATAAACTATTCTAATCCCGCTATTTCTCGACGACACATCTGCAATACCTTAACTATTACAAATGTCTATTGGCAACCTTCTCTATTTGCCATTAGGCAACAGCATTTGCCAAAACAAAAAGAACATTACAATCTTGTCAACCAACAAAGAATCGCCATAAAATACAAGCAAAAAATAACGAAAAAGAATCTATATTTCTATTTATTGTCTCCTAAACACTGGCTGTCTAACGTAGGTATTATAAACGGCCATGTTCAAAAGATAAAACACCTAGAGATTACAAAAAAATGTCCGTCTGAAAAAGTGTAATCAGAAAAAACCGGCCAAGTGCGAGTTGGACTCGCGCACGAAGGGTTCCGTACCATGATCTATGAAAAATGAACGTATAACAACTAGCCAAAATACAAGTATTTTTCGGGCAGCAAAAAGTAACTTTGTTTTTCATATAAATATATGAATAAAAAAGTTATAATTTGATGTTTCACGTTAATTGTATGGGGAACCCCCTTAGTATTTTACTTTTTATTTTTTTTTGTATTTATTGTTACNAAACAGATCTAAATCAAACCGAATTGAAGGTATATACTTTCGAAGAGGATAACAAACAAAGTAAAGAAATAAAATGAAACTACAAAATGTGGAGATTGCTGCCATTGAAGCTGATTTTTCTCCGAGAGTAGGTAAACCAAGTTAACACAATACTTTTATCTGCCCTTTACTTGGAGTTGACTAATAGTAAATGTAGCTAAATGTTTACCTCCTTTTATACTTTTCTTTTTAAAATGAGAGCAATTTTATTTTTGTTACTATTACTATCACAAGAATATGAGTAGTTAGTATTCCTATTCAAAGAAACCGATTAAGCTCAGCAGTGAGGTAGTACAAGCTATGTAATAAACTAGCTTCTGCCAGCGGTTTCACCCGCGTGCCATGGGAACTACTCGGCGCTTCCTCGATAAATGGGGTATCTAACACTGAAATAATTTTTCAAATCGGACCAGTAGTTCCTGAGATTAGTGCGTTCAAACAAACAAACTCTTCAGCTTTATAATATTAAGTATAGACATTAGTATAGATTATTTTTGCTATACCAACAACCACCACTAAACTCATTGAAAACTACAATACTTTTTGGTATGAGCCGAAACCAAAACAACTTTGGTATCGATATCGGTTTCGGCCGAAACCAGTCCCATCTAACATTATGATCATTCCACGTTATCTGCGTATTAAAAAGCGCAAAAAAAACCTTTGAACTGAAACGATTCCCGTGGTCGTATGTAAATATGGAGTTTCCTGTAGGTACCGACTCGATTGCGAAAAAACGAAATTGGTTTTAAACGTAAAAACCCTTTTGTGTACAGTAAAACTAGGTTTTGTTTGCTGAAATCTCTGCGCTGTTTAGATTTAGATTTGGTCATTTTTTTTGTGTTGGTATCTAGTTAGTTGAAGGTAGTAAATTGCTCAAAATATTAGCTGGATGTGTAGTATTTGATATTGAGTGTACCCTCAGTTTATTTATTTTCTACATTTTATGTTTATGTAATAGGTAAACATGATTTAGTCCTATCTATACTAATATTATAAAGCTGAAGATTTTGTTTGTTTGAACGCGCTAATCTCAGGAACTACTGGCCCGATAAAAAAAAATATTTGAGTGTTAGATAGCCCATTTATCGAGACGAGCTATAGGCTTCTTTTTATCCGAGTGCGCCGAGTAGTTACCACGGGATGTGGGTGAAACCGCTGGCAGAAGCTAGTTTGTTAAACAAGCATGTTAGAGAAAACGGTCCATAACAGGTACTTGTACTTACAAAAGCCTATCTACAGTATCCCTATTTATGATAAGGCACCCAAACTACGAGTATACCCAACGTCTTCATAAACAAGAGTTGAAAACATGCTTCATCAGCGACCGCTATCAACCAAAACAACAGATCCTTTAACAGCTTAGAGCAGGTAAGCAACTGGAGACGTGTAAACACAAATCTCTAGGCGTACTGTTCTTTTATCATTTTTATTGAGCTATAAAAATTGATTTAGCATAAATAAAGGCTTTCATCATTTGCTTTTTTCTTGTAGATTTTCATATTCCGTTCCGGATTGTTACCCAAATAATTCGTTGATTCTTCCATTGTGCATATCGAACATTGTGAATAAGAAATGTTACATAGGGACGTATCGTCAAATATAAGTCTTTGTGTTTCTGTATCATCAAATCGTAATTTTTTAATATTCTTTTTTTTGTCAAACCTTATAAGGCTAACTTAAAAATATCTGACATTTACGCGGGGCCGAGGCAATGCAACAAATAGTGATAATTCACTCATGCATTTTCAATAATTTACAAACAAAAATACTGACGTATATGAAACGATGGCTGGACATTTGCATCCCTTTATCAGAGAGAAAGGAACGACAAAAGCGTGTCCAGTTGTTAAAACGTCCTTTTGAGAGCCACGAAATTTATGCAAACTCGATGGCATGCAGGCGCGAAGATAATATCCGTGTGTCCGGACGGACGGACCGACGGACAAAGCTTCATTTACATAATACCGCCTTTCCAAACGTTGGTAAAAGATACTCGTGGCACTTGGCAGCTCATTAGGGTTTTCAAGTGTTGGATTTAATTCGACTGGGTTTTGTTAAACATGGGACTGAGATTGTTTGCACAAAGAAATAAAAGCATTGCGGTTTTTATGTGTTTTTTTATGGTAGGGTCAGGATTTTTCTTGAATTAAATATGGTGGGGTAATGGTGTGTGGTTGCCTTGAAATTTTGGTGAAAATACGTACGATGGTGATTATTGGCCAAGAGTTCAATTCTAGATTTAATTATAAACTATTCTAATCCCGCTATTTCTCGACGACACATCTGCAATACCTTAACTATTACAAATGTCTATTGGCAACCTTCTCTATTTGCCATTAGGCAACAGCATTTGCCAAAACAAAAAGAACATTACAATCTTGTCAACCAACAAAGAATCGCCATAAAATACAAGCAAAAAATAACGAAAAAGAATCTATATTTCTATTTATTGTCTCCTAAACACTGGCTGTCTAACGTAGGTATTATAAACGGCCATGTTCAAAAGATAAAACACCTAGAGATTACAAAAAAATGTCCGTCTGAAAAAGTGTAATCAGAAAAAACCGGCCAAGTGCGAGTTGGACTCGCGCACGAAGGGTTCCGTACCATGATCTATGAAAAATGAACGTATAACAACTAGCCAAAATACAAGTATTTTTCGGGCAGCAAAAAGTAACTTTGTTTTTCATATAAATATATGAATAAAAAAGTTATAATTTGATGTTTCACGTTAATTGTATGGGGAACCCCCTTAGTATTTTACTTTTTATTTTTTTTTGTATTTATTGTTACAGCGGCAATGGAAATACATCATTTGTGAAAATTTCAGCTTTCTAGCTATCACGGTTTATGAGATACAGCCCGGAGACAGTCGGACAGGCAGACAACGGACTCTTAGTAATAGGGTCCCATTTTACCCTGTGGGTACGGAACCCTAAAAAGGACCTCCATCAGGGTACGAACCAGTGGACATTTAAGTGCTTGGTCTGACATCGTCTGACAAATTCTTTAGTTTTCCAAGCCACATACAACAGACATTGAATACCAATGAATTAAATCGACGGGAGCCTGTGCACCGTATCATTCGTTGGGCCTTTGGGCTTTTGCAGACGGGACACTGAGGGCCACTTTCTCAATTTCCCGATAAAGTTCTCAAAAAGTAAAAAAAAACTATGCCACTATCTGTCAGATAGCTATCTAGAACGATATCTGGTATCTGTGAAACTGGCCCTAAGTATCAGTAGGTACCACTTTCTGTCTGTCTTCAACGTTTACATTACTTACACTAGATATTATAAAAAAACGTTTTTTCTGTGACTGTATTAATAATTTCCAAACAGCAAATTTTAATGAAACATTTCAGCAATTATTAACCACAAATTTGCGTACTAAAAATAATACGTCCTAAATTATGACAAAAGGAAAGCTAGAAACCAGTCCTCGATATTGTAACCGTATTTGATCTACATCATCAATATTCCCAAACTATTCACTAACCAAAGCAAAGGTCTATTGTTTTATCAACTAAGAAGAAACTAAACCAAAACTATAAATTATTACTGCTAAAATCACAACGCATATTGTATATTTTAGACTTTTGTCTCATTTTCAAAAGTTCCTTCTACAATTAATGGCAGGTACAGCGACTAGTTATTAAAATCACGATATATGAGGCAACTTTGTTTGCGAAGCAGTTTCGATACTGCAATATAACCCAACTTCAGGAACACTGAATATTTAATTAAACTAGTGACAGTTTCTGAATAAAATACAGCACATTTAAAACTTTTGTAGGTAATATTTACGAATAAAATCGCGTATTGAATACTGAAAATATAATTTGATATTTAATATTTCATTAATAACGGATACTGATTCGAGTTTCACTATTTATAATGAGGATACGTCAAATATTGTAATGTGGTGATTGTGGTTAAGTAACAGCCGCATTGTTCGATCGTCAATGTTGAATTATGAGTGGCGATATCAGTTTGTAGATCGGTGACGATTGCATGCCGACGCCGTGCGTTTGAAAGCATACCTAATGTGATGCAATCTCTGGGAAATGAGATCAGTGATGACGAATTTTCAGAAGACAGGAAGACTGACAACCAGACTAGACTATCATCACTATGAGTTACTATCTAGTCCTAGATAGATATTTTCTTCCTTAATTCTAAAAAAATTAGAACTTTAGCTATAAATATTCTATCACAAAAATCTTAAATTCTTGACGTAAATTTACTTAATTCAATTACTGAAAGTAAGCCAACTTTATCGATACATGTCTGTTACTTACTTATCCTCTTAACAACCCGTGGATAATGGTGTGGGTTATATGTTCACCTACTTGTTTTGTTACTCATAGTTTTAAATTTTAACATGTAACTTTTTTTTGCCCCAAATAAATAAATAAATAAATAGTGAGAATGAAAGAACTGAATATCTACTCTGTCTGTTAGATATAACAAACTAGAATTTAGAGTTTGTTACATATAAACTTTTAGTGCTGTAAACATTTTTGTGACGTATTGGTATACAGTAAGGCATTATCTGTTGGCCATAGAGATCATCTGGGGTTTATTATGAGTTATTAAAACCAATAACATTATTATTATTTATTTGTGTACAGAATTTTTCTTCCTTTGATTAAAACAGCGAGCAACTTTTCGTTCCCCAAAAGTCGTCTATACACTTCGCCCGTCTACCAATCTCTGGGGTGTTCGAAATTCGCAGTATGTTCCGTACTACGCAATGAATACTAACAACGGCTTTCAAAGAATTCCGATACAGATTAAATATATGTCTGCACGTTGTGGATATTATCTGTCGGGGAAAACTTTAGGGACGTGCCTATAGGCCGACGTTATGTCATTATGGGATACTTAACTGTGTTTGTGGTACTTTATTGGTTTGGAGAAGTTTTTTTTGTGAGTTATCGCGTTGAATTTGCGGTGTTTTTGATTATCAAAGGCTGCTATCTACGTTTATGTAATATTTGGGTGTGGGAGTATGTAAAGAAATGCGTTCGTTAGGTTGTCTGTAAATTGAATTGGAATGTATGCTGAAGCAACTGTGTATTTATTTTTGCTCGAATAATCATTATTCAATGTCCTTCCTTAGTTTTCTTTCTACATGTATACATAATGTATGTAGGTATATACATGCTTAATTAATTTCATTAACGTAAAAGCGTAGCTAAGAAACGAGCAAAATTGATTCCAGATCTTTAGCGTTAATGACATAAGTATTATGAAGCTATGTTTTTTCTGATAAAACGTGCTAATCTCAGAAACAACTGGACCAATTAAAAAAAAAATTGAATAAATTGATACTCCTCGAGGAATGAAGGCCATTTTTTATCCAGTCACACGAAGCAGTTACATCGAGACACGGATGGAACCGCAGGCAAAAGTGAGTTCTACATAAATTCTAAAGATTTAACCACATCCCTTGATTGTCACTCCAACCCTCTCATGACTTTAACCAACATTATAACCCCAAAGGGTCTGTTTATACATGGTGTTACAAGTTCTCATACACATGGTGTTACAAAGGTGTGTTTATGATCTGTAGTTTTAGGCTCTCATTTTGTTGTGCCTCGTGTTTATGTGGACCCATTTGGACCCTAAGATAAACCGTAGTTTGGAAGTATTTTGTAGTTTTCTTGAGATAGAAGATGGTCAGCAAGTTTCTTTTGAAGTGTATCTAACCTTACGTATGAACGTGGGTCCTCTTGTTACCTTTTTTTCAAATGAAATGGTCTCGACAAGACCTTACTGCGTGTTCAATGACTACGAAAGTTGGCAGTCCATTTTGACCCGTTTTTTGTTGGATAAGGCTTAAATAACGTGTATATACTGTGAAACATGTTTTTTTTTTATCCTATATTGGACAGATATATATCGATATTGTTCGAAATCTTAACTGACTTGCAAAAGTTTTGTCTGTGAAAATTTCAAATCGGACCAGTAGTCAGTTGACGAGGTTACCGTGTTCAAGTAAAACAAACTGATTTTTCAGTCTTATTACATAAGTAAAGGTTATAAAAATGAATCCTTAATCCGTGAGGCAAATATAAAATAAGAACCTTCCAGAAGCCGAAAATACAACCACAAGTAATTCCCTCTCACAAAAAATAAACAATCAATAAAGCCGTTCACACAATTATTTAAAATCACAGCCCGTACTAATTATTAAGCCGGTGAAGTTAAAATAATCCAGCATATTTTATGAAATTAACCTAGTGGGAACAACATTTCGGTATAATTGGTGGACGCCATATTGTAAAATGCTTTACGATTTAACGCCGAATACACACGGCCGGTCAAAATGGCCGCCGAACCATTTAAATTAGTACTTACGATACAAAATGCAGATATGGGGATTATTTTGGATATCTAATTTAATTTTGACATAGGTAATCGTAATTAATGGTTTTTGGTAATGTTTTTTATTAATGCGATTTCAAATAATCTTGTAATTTGTTATGTATGCGAAAACATACAGAGGGGATTTTGGTTAAAATTTTACAGTGATATAACCTATTATAAAGACAAAATATAGCATATTCTATTTTGAAGATAGTCTTGCTTCCCAACAGAGATTTTTTTTTTAAATCGATCACGCAGTTTCGGATCCTTTAGACTACAAACAAATCAATATTTCCTCTTTATTACGAACTAACTTCTGCCAGCGGTTTCACCCGTGTCCGAACTACTCGGCGCACCCGGATAAAAAGTAGCCTATAACCTTCCTCGATAAATGGGCTATCTACACTAAAAGAATTTTTCAAATCGGACCAATAGTTCCTGAGATAAGCGCGTTCAAACAAACAAGCTCTTCAACTTTGTAACATTAGTATAGATAGAGATGTAAACCATTGAAATTCACAAAGTAACATATTTAATACAAATCAATGCATACTGAAAACTACCTACCAGTATGTTGCCAAAAAAACTGCACTGCGTCAAATGTACCATTTTCTTTTCTATTCTTAGACATACAAGGCAACTTCTATCCTACTCAGGTCCATACAAAATGCACATTTACTTTAACGGTAATTTCAAACCCTGCAATTCTAATGGTAGGAGCATAAAAACTACTACACACACAACAAATTTCACATGGTCCAGATAAAGTTCTAGATAGCTATGTAACAGATAGTATGTACCATAGAAACACTTTTAATTTTGACAACTTTTCTATTAATGTATTTGTCAGATAACCTAGCAATTCTAATGAAACGACCAGAAAAACTAATATACACACGGTTAGTTTCAAATGTTCCAGATCAACTTCTAGATAGCTATCTGACAGATAGTACCATAGAAATCTATACTAATATTATAAAGAGGAAAACTTTGTTTGTTTGTTTGTTTGGTTGTAATGAATAGGCTCAAAAACTACTGGACCGATTTTAAAAATTCTTTCACCATTCGAAAGCTACACTATCCACGAGTGACATAGGCTATATTTTATCCGGGTACGGGCAGTAATACCCACGGGATACGAGTGAAACCGCGGGAAAACGGCTGGTTTATTTATGTAGGTATATATTGTACAGTAATAGTTATGTATGTATTGTTTATGTAGGTATAATATACAGTTATTTTCTTTCAATTTAACTTCTATTACCTTTTCCCTATTTAAACACTGTCTACATCTCTTGCAATCCGACACGACCGGTGAGAGATCAGGCGCAGGACCGACATTGCCGTCCCACCGGGTTATGAGAGTGAGGGAATAGGGAGTGCACCTGTGTCTACTCAAGTGCTTGTGCACTATAATATGTCCTGCGCAGCTGGCTGATCTCCTTATATGAGAACAGCCGCCGTGGCCGATAATTGGCTAGGACGCCATCATCATCATCATCACATCTCTTGCATTCCTATTCTCATCTTTGTATACTCTTTATTTCCTACTAGCCGTTTTCCCGCGGTTTCACTCACGTCCCGTGGGAATTACTGCCCGTACCCGGATAAAATGTAGCCTATGTCACTCGTGGATAATGTAGCTTTCGAATGGTGAAAGAATTTTTAAAATCGGTCCAGTAGTTTTTGAGCCTATTCATTACAACCAAACAAACAAACAAAGTTTTCCTCTTTATAATATTAGTATAGATTGTGTGTGTACAAAAATTCATAAATAAAATAAATAGATAGGTAGTAGCATAGAAATGTTTTTAATTTTAACAACTTTACTATGGGATGATCCGTCAGATATTTATCTGGAACTTTATCTGGAACCTATGAAACTGGCCGACAGACTACAATACATTTGAAGGCAGTAAAATGGTAGTACCTGAGCAATGAATCCGTCTGATCGTCTGGATTTATTTTTATTTCTAGAATTGTACCTAGTTTTCTTTGTTTGATACTGATTTGTAAGTGGGATTTTGCTGTAAATGTAATAACGTCTAATGTTCTATGTATTTCTTTCTTTGTTAGTTTTCTCTCTTTTTCTTCGATTTTCTTTAGTTAGAATGTGTCTGATATTATTTAAACCTCTGTCCCAAAAAAAGGGTTATTATGAGTAGATATGATTGCTTTGCGTCTGTCTGTGTCATTGTATGTCTTAAACGGATGAACCGATTTAGATGCGGCTCTTTTTAGCTCAAAGCTAGTTGTGTGGAGTCTTCAGCTAGTTTTTCGGTCGAATACAGTAGTACAGACAACAGCAGGTCACGGTACCCGAATCTGTAAAATTTTACCAATCAAACATTAACCTACCACTAATGTGATAAGGTTGAAAATCTACTGCAGAAATTTGACAGATTGTGGTAACTTGATATGCTGTCGTCTGTACATTTGTTGTTTCATAAGTAGACAAAGGAGAAGAAAATAAATGCTTATCTTATCTATACTAATATTATAAAGAGGAAAACTTTGTTTGTTTGTTTGGTTGTTTGGTTGTAATGAATAGGCTCAAAAACTACTGGACCGATTTTAAAAATTCTTTCACCATTCGAAAGCTACATTATCCACGAGTGACATAGGCTATATTTTATCCGGGTACGGGCAGTAATTCCCACGGGATGCGAGTGAAACCGCGGGAAAACGGCTAGTTTAAATAATAAAGTGACTGAAAAAAACTGTAGCTTATTTAAATTGTTCGATTGATCTAGATAACACCGATTTTCAATCTAGGCACGGCTACGCAAACTTAGAAAAACCCATTTTAATTTCACGAAAAAAATCGTCTTAGAAAATTTTCAATTTCCTGAAACCATTACTGGAAGATGCTGAATTTAATATTAAGCTGCAAACGTCTTTGGGACATTTAGTATATAGATCGAATGGGACCATTCCCCATTGATATCACATACATTGTTCGAGCATGCAGGTGTGCATCGACTGCGTATGCATGTGTGCGTTAGAACTGTAAATTCATGCTTCAGAAATTCTTGTCGAATATTATATCGTATAGGTTTTGATGCAAATTAATCTGCTCTCTCTCATCTTTTGTTTAAAGATATCGGAGTATAGTCAGCCGTTACTGAATTGAATATAGGAAGGTATTTTCAAAATGATAACCATTCTAATTTTGGTATTGACATATTCAAATATATTTTTTTTTACTTGTTATGTATCTAATAACTAATAACAAAGTTACTTATTTACTAATACTTACGTATAACTAATTTTAAATAGGAATCCATCCTCGGTTTCGTTCTCTTCCGATGGAAACTACTCCGCACGCCGGGGCAAATCTAGACTGTAAAAAGACTTCGCCAATAAATAGGTATATAACAACTAGGTAGCCATCTAACAATGAAAGATTCTTGAAAATCGATCAGTAGTTCCTGAGATTATTTTCAAGCAATCAAACGAATTTAAGACATTTGGTTGTCTCGTAGATTTTGTTACTGAAGTAATAATAAAACGAGTTTTTTTTGGTCTAGATCAAATACGTACCTAAGCTGAATTGTATCGCTATCAATGATTGTATTTAGGCCCAAATAACGTAGGCTGATCTATTTTCAGCAAAAATAATAAATAGACTCATATTTTCAGGCCGTAGGTGATTACACCTACGGCCTGAAAATATGAATCTATACGATATAAATAAAGTGTTTTGTCCGTAACTATTCTTGTATGTATCTTACGAATCATAAAGGCCCGTTTACACATTGCGATTTCATAGCCCGTTGCTTGCCATTTTATTGAAACAAGATGCTACTTAAAATTAAAAATAAAATTGCCAAAAAACATACTTTTAACTCCCGGTTTCCCGATATTTATGTATAAAAACAAGATTTAAAAAACTCAGTTTTTGGGCAGTGAAATCGACCATTTACCTTAAAAGCCACAACAGCCTGGAAATTATTTTAATGAAATCGTTTTATATTAAAATAACATTTTATTTACCCTTTCATATTTACTCGTAAACAAATAACTTTAATATATTTTTTTCATGTTTTTATCCGCAATTCCACAAGAACAAATACAAACAACCTTTTGAACTTTTTATTATGTACATAATTAAGTATACAGTAGATACTCGTAGCTCTAGTTTGCTGTCAACGATATATTTACTCAAAAAAAACATGTTTCGAAAAACATTCCCAATACAACGGATAATCTATATACCTACATATAATAAAATCGTAATAAATACTCTGTCTTCTTGTCTGAAAAAAATAGTATTACATGCATTATTTGTACGCTACAGGAGCCAAAATAATAGTTTTTATTTTTTTTGTCTGTTGGCGATGGAATCAAAACCGCTGAACCGATTTGAAAAAATCTTATCAACGAGGCAGTAATCAATACTAAAACAAAACTAATCTGTAATTTAACTTTAATTGTTCAGTAACTAAACAAACAGTATGTCTAATATCAAAGTAGAAAGCAAATTAACCATTTTGCTTACTTACAAACGACATAAAATTCAAATGAAAGAAAACCTTTAAACTAATTAATATGCAAGTGACGTTGTTTTAAAGCTTTAGAGATATTTATCGCAGACTCAAACGGACGGATTAATGCTTTTTTCCCCGTTTCTCATGTTTTTATTCATTTCATCGACTCATCGGCTTAATGGCTCCTATTTTGGAACGTCCTAAGTTCGGAAAAGGGAATATTGGATTATTCGGGGGACAAATATTGGAATGTTAATAAATAAATATTACGTATATCGATACCAGAAGTATCAATTAATGTAAGGGACAAAACACGATTTTTCAGGAGAGCCAAAAAACGATTTTATTTTTTTAAATCTGTCTATAACTTTTTACTGTCTGCTCCAATTATAATTGTGTCTAGAGCAAAGTTTCTTAGAATTTCCTCTTCTTTCATGCTATAAACGAAAGATTTAGGAATATCCAGCGGTTTAAAATATAGCATGTCCCTTACATTAAAAAAATATGTTTAGTTGTGCCTTACGTTACTAATATTTTATGTGTAAACCGTCAAGCATAGTGTAAGCAACAAGAGCAATAGAAAATTATACGTAATTCTATTGTAAAGGACTTTTACAGAGTAGCCATTTGATGTAATCATAGATTTTCTATTAAAATTGTGGTATTATAACACCATGGAAATAGGTTATTTGCATGATTAATGTTAGTTTCAGCTTAGTTTTCATCGATTTAAATGAAATTCAGGACTACAACAATAAAAGGATTTATTGTTAATAATATATTTAATTTCCCACTTTATGTCTACGTAAAAGTCCAATATTATTATGCTTCATCCAAATATGCTTAGTGAATTTTTGTTATATCGAAAAATTAACAATTCGACAATAGAATTTTATGATTTTAGAATACCCTATATTAGAAAATTTATTACCAAATGCCCCAGGGCTTGCTCGATCTCCAAATGGAAGAATACATTTGCCAATCCTACAACCAAGGCATGGCGGAAGGGTTAGTA
>NWSH02000540.1:26520-44277 GCA_002382865.2 Heliothis virescens
GCCACGAGCTCTTCTACAAACGAATTTGGTATACTATGATTTACATTTAAGGTCAGCTAGAAATTACAATAGCAACAAAACCTCCAGAATTTTTTGAAGTTGGTCAAAAATAACTCACCATCAGGTGTGAAAGGGTTAATATTGGCGACCGCCCGCCTGGTGACCCTGGACTCGTCTAACTCGTCGGGGGGGAGGCTGCCCAGCGCACTGTCTTCGTCTCCTGACGGCGGGTGCAGGTGGTGGCTGGAGCCTGATGGCATGCCTGCAAGTGATAGGTAATTTAGTTATCATTATGACAAAATACTGCCTCGTTGGTCTAGTCTCGGGTAGGATTCCCGGGTCAAGCCGAAAAAGCAACCCGGACTCTGGAAGTTGGTGATTGATACACCCGTGCATCGGAGAGCACGTTAATGTCGGTCCTAATCTCTCTCCGGTCGTGTCGGATTGCCGTCCCATCGGGTTATGAGAGTGAGGGAATAGGGAGTGCACCTGTGTCTGAGCTAATGTGCAGACACTATAATATGTCCTGCGCAGCTGGCTGATCTCCTTATATGCCGTGGCCGGCAATTGACTAGGACGCCATTATTATTATCATAGGGTAACTCAAGCCATTCAGAATCATTTGGATGAATCTATACTGCAACACACAATATTTTTCTTATCTCACTCGCTGCAGGTTTAACGACCTAACAAGTCCTAGTGTCAGATTTTTCTCAAATCTGCCTGACGGCCTCTGACGTGGAATTGTAAAAACGACTGCTGCTAAGTAGCATTTGAGGACGCTTTACGCGCCGGATTTGTCAAAAAAATATCAGATATTACCTTATCACCTTTGAATTTTAAATATTTTTGGGTATTAAGAAAGAAAGACCATATCCTTTGTTTCTCATGCTTTCCTTAATTTTTTGAATAGCAACTTACCCGACTGTGCGTTTAATTTGGGTGGAAAGAGCCGTGATCGCGGCGGGTGGTGTGATGGCGTCGAGCATTTCTCTAGGAGGGTCTTCGGCGTGTGAGGACTGTCGAATAATCTGGAAATAATATAAATAATAGACATTATTATTTGCGTAAAAAGTTATGTAAACTGTCCACCAACAGCCTGCTACTTCTATAACCTATCTATTAGTTGATTTGTGATTAGATTGATGTCAATATAAATTATGTCAAATGGGTCATAAATTAATGAAAATATAAAATTTGGCTTCTTATATTTCATACTAGTTTCTGCCAGCGGCTTCGCCCGCTTCCCGAGGTAACTATTTCCCGTACCCGGATAAAAAGTAGCCTATGTTGTTCCTCAGGGTCTATTTCATCTCTGTACCCATCAAAATCGCTGGTTTAGGCGTGAAAGCGTAACAGACAGACATAGTAACTTACGCATTTATAATATTAGTAGGGATATAAGTAAATGTTACACGCGTTTCATCCGCATCCCGAGGGAACCGCTTTCCACACCCGGATAAAAAACCTTCTACGCTATTGCGTTTGCACAGAATAGAAAGAAGAAGAAAGAAAGAAAGAAAATACATTTATTGACACAACACACGAAAAAATATACAATAAAATAAATGGACAAAATAAATAATAATATAATGTTGGTTGTGCCAAATAGACCCAGTTCAGCATTTATGTCAGACACGTAGTGCCTGACGCTGGTTTTCAACTGGGCGCTGGTTTTCTACGCTATTGCGTTTGCACAGAATCCATACCGTACATTTCGCAAAACAAACATCCATACGTACACGCGATTACAATATTAGTACATATCATGTTCTCAAATTCAAACCTACACTTAAAACCCAAAATCACAGCTGACAATCCCAAAAACTCAGAAAACACATAACACCCGTCTTTTTTCAAAATTCTAAACATCAAACCCACACCTTGGAGACCCTATTTTTCCCGATTCCTCAAGCCAGTTCAGGTGTTCAACTTTGTAAAGAAAAGCAAGTGTGAGTGTATTGTGATAGAATTACTTTGTGCAGTGTGGGGTGACCCTAAGTATACAGGTAATACTGTATACTAAAGTCGTATTATTATTGGATAAGATGCAAGTTGGTCCAGGTGTTATTGAAGCAAGTTTTCTTAGGGGTTAATTTTTGGCAGGTATGTAGGGGTGTATTGTAGAATTATAGTTTGGTAATAGTGACTTGAATATGTAAATTTTTTCGGTGATTCGACTGTCGGATTCCTAGTTAGATATTCTAATAAATATTTTGGACGCGAACGAGGCATTTGTTTTTTAAGGTTTTGCGGCGAAAACGGCTAAATTGATTTTGATAAAATTTGGCATAAAGATAGATAGATTTGTGTGATTCGATATTTTGAATTTGAATAAGCATAATGATGTCATACATTATTAATTTTATTACTTGTAATAGGGTCTTAATTAAAAACTCTCTCCTTTTTTGGAAGTCGTTGAAAACTAAAACTTAAATCTACATCAATTACAATGACAAGTTTCTCTTCGAAGTACTAGCTTGCTGTGCCCATCAGGGTCCATAATTGTGAGAATTATTTTACATTTTCACATTACGTACGTTAAGGATATGAATATGAATAAAAAATATATACGAATCTTCAACACATCCGCGTCACGCTTTTAATCCGAAACGACCAAACTCAAAAAAGAACCAAAAATTACAAAGAAAGTTCCAAAAAGTCGTTACAAATAAAATTTTTTCGACAGCAAAAAAACGAGTCAATTTTTGCCAAAAAACCAGCAATTTATAATACCAAACATCTTCACTAAAAAAGCATTTAAAAATAGACTTTAAAACTATCATTTTTAAGATTCACTTTCGCTAAACATTACCTTAGATATAAAGCTGAACTTTATACTCAACTTAAAATAAACCTTTAGCCGTCGACTTAAAGTCTAAAATCGCTTGCAAATTAAATCCAAGGGCATTCAAATATGGCGTACAATTATTCTTTTCTTAGACGACGCAAAATAAGCTTTAAGCCGTTGACTTAAAGTTGAAATTGACTTGTCAGTTCAAAGACATGTGGCGTGGGTGTTTTTTTCGCAGTCAGCTGTCTCCATCATATGTTTTCTTACATAACTGTAATCCAACTGATTTTACAACGAAATTCCTTTGAATGAATCATACATAAAAGGTATCTTTTGTTGTTGAATTATTTTTTTGTTAAATATCCGTTGAACTTAATTCAATAGATACGCACGAAGTTTAGCTCTCGTTATAACTTTGCCTGTCTGAATGTAGCTATTTGATCTCAGCTTTTAGTTATTTGCCTAGCCGTTTCCTAAGCAAATGGGGTCGGCTTCCAGTGTAACCTGATGTAGCTGAGTGCCAGTGTGCCACATGGAGCGACTGCCTGTCTGACCTCCTCAACACAGTTACCCAGACAACCCAGGATACCCTTTGGTAAGACTGGATGTCAAATTGTTGGCTTCACACTACCCGTAACGAATCTTACATGCTTACTTCTGCAATTTAGGAAGACAAAAAAGAAAAAGTTTGTTTGAACGCGCTTATTCCGTCCGAGGTCCGATTTGAAAAAATCTTTCAGTGTTAGATAGCCCATTTATCTAAGAAGGCTATAGGGTACTTTTTATCCAGGTGCGTTGAGTAGTTCCCACAGGACGCGGACGAAACCGTTGGCGGAAGCAAGTGACTTAATACGACGCAGTACGGAATTTCAAAAATCCTTGACATACAACTGACATTATAAAAATAACCACAACACGCATAAAATTAATTATTATTAACCCCTTCCCCTTTGCACTTGAAAATACTGCGCATTTCTTTCAAAAACTACCCCTTAGGAATTTCTTAACTGTAGCTATAACCTTGAGAAAAAGTACCTAGATATACACGAAACAAGATGGCCCCCAATAAAAGGAACTTGTAAACGAATTGAAACCTTATTTTCTTAGCAATAAAGGTCACTTTATTGGTCTATAACGTCTCGTTAATCAACTGCGCAGAATTTTGTCGTCCTACTAAATCTATACTAATATTATAAAGCTGAAGAGTTTGTTTGTTTGAACGCGCTAATCTCAGGAACTACTGGTCCGATTTGAAAAATTATTTCAGTGTTAGATAGCCCATCTATCGAGGAAGGCTATAGGCTACTTTTTATCTACGTGCGCGCAGTATTTCCCACGGGAAAGCGGGTGAAACCGCTGGCGGAAGCTAGTAAGTATTATAAAAATGCGAAAGTATCTGTCTGGCTTTTACAGCAAAACTACTAAACCGATTCCAACGAAATTTGGTACACAGAAAGTCTAGAATCTGAGGAAGGATATAGACTACTTTTTATCCGGGTTCAGGAAATAGTCTTCTCAGTATACGGCAAGAAACGGAACAGCTAGTAATATTATAGGCTCGACACAACAGCTGTTATTGAATAAAATGCTGCGTCACGGATGCCATGAAAAACCCATCGATTAAACACGTGGCCAGTAATGGCCTTGGGAATCCCATAGCTTGGAATACCATGGGTTATCCCGTATGTATGTATCATCAAACTGGGGGAGTATACTGTTCTTATTTTATTAAAATTGTAGTATTCTGACTATAACAACAACAATACACTAAACCCAACGCAATACACGGCTCATTGGTATGAGCTACTGTCATTGCATTGCACACCGGCACAGTTAGTGTCTCATTCTTCCTTCAACTCTTGNGTCTTAATTAAAAACTCTCTCCTTTTTTGGAAGTCGTTGAAAACTAAAACTTAAATCTACATCAATTACAATGACAAGTTTCTCTTCGAAGTACTAGCTTGCTGTGCCCATCAGGGTCCATAATTGTGAGAATTATTTTACATTTTCACATTACGTACGTTAAGGATATGAATATGAATAAAAAATATATACGAATCTTCAACACATCCGCGTCACGCTTTTAATCCGAAACGACCAAACTCAAAAAAGAACCAAAAATTACAAAGAAAGTTCCAAAAAGTCGTTACAAATAAAATTTTTTCGACAGCAAAAAAACGAGTCAATTTTTGCCAAAAAACCAGCAATTTATAATACCAAACATCTTCACTAAAAAAGCATTTAAAAATAGACTTTAAAACTATCATTTTTAAGATTCACTTTCGCTAAACATTACCTTAGATATAAAGCTGAACTTTATACTCAACTTAAAATAAACCTTTAGCCGTCGACTTAAAGTCTAAAATCGCTTGCAAATTAAATCCAAGGGCATTCAAATATGGCGTACAATTATTCTTTTCTTAGACGACGCAAAATAAGCTTTAAGCCGTTGACTTAAAGTTGAAATTGACTTGTCAGTTCAAAGACATGTGGCGTGGGTGTTTTTTTCGCAGTCAGCTGTCTCCATCATATGTTTTCTTACATAACTGTAATCCAACTGATTTTACAACGAAATTCCTTTGAATGAATCATACATAAAAGGTATCTTTTGTTGTTGAATTATTTTTTTGTTAAATATCCGTTGAACTTAATTCAATAGATACGCACGAAGTTTAGCTCTCGTTATAACTTTGCCTGTCTGAATGTAGCTATTTGATCTCAGCTTTTAGTTATTTGCCTAGCCGTTTCCTAAGCAAATGGGGTCGGCTTCCAGTGTAACCTGATGTAGCTGAGTGCCAGTGTGCCACATGGAGCGACTGCCTGTCTGACCTCCTCAACACAGTTACCCAGACAACCCAGGATACCCTTTGGTAAGACTGGATGTCAAATTGTTGGCTTCACACTACCCGTAACGAATCTTACATGCTTACTTCTGCAATTTAGGAAGACAAAAAAGAAAAAGTTTGTTTGAACGCGCTTATTCCGTCCGAGGTCCGATTTGAAAAAATCTTTCAGTGTTAGATAGCCCATTTATCTAAGAAGGCTATAGGGTACTTTTTATCCAGGTGCGTTGAGTAGTTCCCACAGGACGCGGACGAAACCGTTGGCGGAAGCAAGTGACTTAATACGACGCAGTACGGAATTTCAAAAATCCTTGACATACAACTGACATTATAAAAATAACCACAACACGCATAAAATTAATTATTATTAACCCCTTCCCCTTTGCACTTGAAAATACTGCGCATTTCTTTCAAAAACTACCCCTTAGGAATTTCTTAACTGTAGCTATAACCTTGAGAAAAAGTACCTAGATATACACGAAACAAGATGGCCCCCAATAAAAGGAACTTGTAAACGAATTGAAACCTTATTTTCTTAGCAATAAAGGTCACTTTATTGGTCTATAACGTCTCGTTAATCAACTGCGCAGAATTTTGTCGTCCTACTAAATCTATACTAATATTATAAAGCTGAAGAGTTTGTTTGTTTGAACGCGCTAATCTCAGGAACTACTGCTCCGATTTGAAAAATTATTTCAGTGTTAGATAGCCCATTTATCGAGGAAGGCTATAGGCTACTTTNTCTATACTAATATTATAAAGCTGAAGAGTTTGTTTGTTTGAACGCGCTAATCTCAGGAACTACTGGTCCGATTTGAAAAATTATTTCAGTGTTAGATAGCCCATCTATCGAGGAAGGCTATAGGCTACTTTTTATCTACGTGCGCGCAGTATTTCCCACGGGAAAGCGGGTGAAACCGCTGGCGGAAGCTAGTAAGTATTATAAAAATGCGAAAGTATCTGTCTGGCTTTTACAGCAAAACTACTAAACCGATTCCAACGAAATTTGGTACACAGAAAGTCTAGAATCTGAGGAAGGATATAGACTACTTTTTATCCGGGTTCAGGAAATAGTCTTCTCAGTATACGGCAAGAAACGGAACAGCTAGTAATATTATAGGCTCGACACAACAGCTGTTATTGAATAAAATGCTGCGTCACGGATGCCATGAAAAACCCATCGATTAAACACGTGGCCAGTAATGGCCTTGGGAATCCCATAGCTTGGAATACCATGGGTTATCCCGTATGTATGTATCATCAAACTGGGGGAGTATACTGTTCTTATTTTATTAAAATTGTAGTATTCTGACTATAACAACAACAATACACTAAACCCAACGCAATACACGGCTCATTGGTATGAGCTACTGTCATTGCATTGCACACCGGCACAGTTAGTGTCTCATTCTTCCTTCAACTCTTGAAAGCAGAATCGATGACAAAAACGTTCGCCTACACACAATAACATTACATTAATAACACTGCCAACAATTCATTCTGACACAAAACATTGATACTGTTGACTTACTCATACAAATTCATTAAACTTTGCTACAAAAAAAAAAAGACAATTACTTTGAAATTGTTTCCCATAGCCAAGATTTATCTTAGATTAGGTACTTGTGTAATCAGTATCTATTTGTTGTGAATCCTCCATAATATTATTGCAATAAATATCCTCTTTAAACTTTCTTTGTATAAAAACAAACTTACCCTCCATTATTTTACTTTAAATTTCCTCTCAGTATTAACACCTTTTATTCTTTAAACATTTCATAATTCCCTATCCTTTTACAGATTTTTTTTTTTCCCCTTTGTTACTACTTAAGTATACCATCCTTAAAGCTATTTTTTCACTTTTTAGAAAGAAATAACACAACATTTAAAGATGATGACCCGCAAAGCTACAGTCAGAGACATGGAGGAGAAACTTAGAGCTACACTGAAGGAACTCGAGACATCCAAAGCTCTGTGCACCCAATTACTTCAGGAGAGAGAGGATAGTGAAGTAGAAGTCAAGAACATCATTGACAAAAACACCTCCCTTAAAAATGAATTGGCCGAGCTGCACATACAATACATGGATGTGCTGGACCAGCACACTCAACTACAACAACAGATGTCTTCCTTTTTCCAGTGCAGCGACACTCATGAACTGGCTTTGCAGCGCATCACTGAATTGGAAATAGAATTATGCAATGCCAATAAGGCTATTTCTTTACAGGAATCTGTTAGGAATAGTGAAAAGATTACTGACACTTACAACCTTTTTGATAATTTAGTAGCAAGTAGGTCAAACTTATTGTGTAAGTCAGCAGAAACCATAGACTTGACTGGTGACGATACCATTCCCATATGTCCCATTGTTATGAGTCATAACAAACTAAAGAAATATATAAAATTTAGTAAGTTTATCAAACGGTCTCAAAGATATTTGAAAAAACAAAATCTATTAAAATTAAATCTTAGTCTTAGAAAAGACCGTGTAAGCCTTTCAAAAAAACTTAAAACTTGTTCCGCTGAGTTAGAATATTGTAAATCTATGTATGAAATGGATACTCAGCAGCTTCAAAGTGATTTATTGTACAAAGAGTCTATGCTAAAGGACATTTTTAATAAATATGAGTCCGCTCAACACCAACTGAGCAAGCATTTATCAGAAGCCGTGGAACTGATGGACCTGGTGAAGCACAACTCTGAGAGGTATGAGTCTCTGACTAATAACCTCTCATGTGAATGTGCAATACAACCATCAGCTCCCTCATCAGTACCAGAAATATTTGCACCACATAATATTTCAATAGATGTAAATAAAAATAAAATTAAAACTTTACTTTTTACAGATGCATTGGGAGCCGGCTTAGGAAAAATATTACACAATTACCTAAGCCATAGCTTTACAAATCATAGTTACCATGACATCAGTTTCAAACAAATGATTGAGAGAATAAGCAGTACAAAAATAGATAATAATTCTATAATTGTTCTATTGCTAGGAAATAGTTCTGACACAAAAAAAGAGGACATTTTGGAAGGTATTGACACCTTACTTAGTTTAAACATAGGAAAGTTAATGTTATGTGCTTTTCCTTATTCTGAATCTTTTTCAGAAAAACAAAATAATTATATATATAATTTAAATAATAAATTACACTTCTTGACATGTTGTCATAGTGACAAACTTTTATATTTTGACACTAATAAGTTTATTAGTGATTTTACATTGACCAAGGGAGCAGTATCTGTTCCTGGTACGTGTAGACATACTATTGCTATGTTGATAGCATATACTATTAACGACGTTATATCCAATATAACGAACTGTAGGCTAAGGGACGAAAGTGTGCTGTATAGTTACACTAACAACACACTGATAGATTGTTGTATGATGACGTCATGTACGATGGGGGGTCCACAAATACTATGTACATCTGTTAAAGCCACCACCAATATGTTGGAACATTCTAATCATATTGAACAGACGGGTAGCATAGATTCTTCTATGCATGTTATTTCATTTGTGGAGAATACTCCTGATACAAATAATTTAAACTAATTTGTAAGACAACAGAAGATATCCATGTATTTAATGATTGTAAAGGTAAAAGTAAGTTATCTTCTGGCGATTTAATTCATAACAAAAAAAAGCAAAGGTGTGAGCAACACATTTTAAAACTATTTAATCAAAATATTCAAGGTTGCTCCTCTAAACTTCTTGAAATAGAATTAGTTTTAGAACAAACCAAGTTTGATGTAATTTGTATTACAGAACATTGGCTGAAAAGCTTTCAAGTAGAATCCATTAATTTTGAGAACTATTGTGTAGCTAGTCACTTTTGTCGAAAATCCATGATACATGGTGGCACCTTAATATTAGTTAAGAATCCTATTAAATATAAAGAACGAAAGGATATAGTTGAAATGTCAGTGGAACACAATATTGAATTGTCCTGTGTTGAGCTAGATAAGCATGTGATAGTGTGTGTCTATAGACCACCACGGCACCAGAATCTATGTGTATTTGATTCTGTCATGGAAGATGTCTTGAAAAAAATCAGTAGCAGTAGTAAGTCAGTCATCGTTTGTGGCGATTTCAATATTAATATTTTAGAAAATAATATTACAAGTTCATGTTTTTTAAGTCTTTTCAAATCATTTAATTTGAATAACGTTTTCGAAGAACCTACTAGAATAACATCAACTACTGCTACCTGTATAGATAATATTTTTTGCAGCTGCGATCACCTACATAAGGCTATAGTGAATTACTTGCCTTCTGATCATTGTGGACAAGTAGCCACCTTTCGCAGTTACTCTCCATCAGAGAAAACGCAAATAAAGTTTAGAGAATTTTCTTCTAAGAAATTTGATAGGCTAAATCAGACTTTAGTAGATAAACTGTGTGCACACAGCTTTAATGTTAAAAATCCAAGTGAAATGTACGCCGACTTTTTCTCAGTACTAAACGAACAATTCAACTTAGCCTTTCCAGTTAAAAGTAAAACTATTCATTCTAAGTTCATATTTAGTGACTGGGCGACTCCGGGTATTCGCAAAAGTAGAGATAAGTTGTTTGAGCTTTATGGCCTAAAGCCTTATAACACTAATTCAAGTTTTCGTGAACATGTCTCAAAATATTCGAATATATTTAAAAGCGTTTGTAAACAGGCAAAATCTATTTATATAAGGAATAAAATAAAAAACGCTGTTGATAAAGTTAAAACTACTTGGACAGTAATTAACAATGAAACAGGAAGACGAAAAGCTCGCAGAACTGATTTTAGCCTAGATACTGATCAAGGTCCTATCAACGGTAACCTTGAAGTAGCTCAGGAGTTTGAAGCATTCTTCACCAAAATACCTTTTGAAACTACTAAAGCACTAAATTCCTCAACCGCCGATTCAGTTGATTTACTTAAAAAACATGTGAAACCATGCTCTTCGGGGTTTAAATTTCAGCATACCAGCCCCCAGGCTGTTATAAAAGCCTTTAAAGATCTTAAAATTAAATCAACAGAAGATCTTTGGGGTATGTCTGTCAAGGTATGTAGGTCAATTATTGAAACAATTGCACCTTATTTAGCGTTCATTTTTAATACTAGCGTAGATCAAGGCGTGTTTCCTGACCTTATGAAACACAGCAAAGTAGTGCCTTTGTTTAAATCAGGAAATAGTAGGGAATCCAACAACTACAGACCCGTGTCTGTCTTACCAGTTCTCAGTAAGGTATTTGAAAAGTTGATGCTGGCACAAATGTTGCGCCATTTCAATAAGAACTCCATCTTTCATGGAGAACAATACGGATTTACCAAAGGTCGTTGTACAACTGACGCTGGTGTAACTTTGATCAAGCACATTTTTCATGCTTGGGAGGAAGCTGAGGACTCCATTGGAATTTTCTGCGATCTCTCAAAAGCGTTTGATTGCGTAAATCACGAAACGCTTTTGCGGAAACTGGAGCATTACGGTATAAAAGATACCTCTCTCGAGTTATTGAAATCGTATCTCAATGGTCGACAACTTAAAGTTCAAGTCAACGGCGTAAATTCAATGGGCTCAATGATGGCAATGGGTGTACCACAAGGTTCTATATTAGGTCCGTTCCTATTTTTAGTTTATATTAATGATTTGCCCTACATGTTTGAAAATCAACCTAAGATGGTGTTGTTTGCCGATGATACTTCTCTTATTTTTAATATTGACCGACGTAGACGTAGCCTTGACGACGTAAACAATTCCATTCTCCAGGTTCAAAATTGGTTCAATGCAAATAACTTGGCTCTTAATGAAAAAAAAACAAAATGCATTCGATTTTCATTGCCAAACGTAAAAAGTAGTGAATGTGACATTGTACTGAATAATCAAAAATTAGAATTTATTAATCAGACAGTTTTCCTGGGAATCACTCTTGACAAAAAACTACAATGGGGACCCCACATTACATCTCTTGCGGGTCGTCTTAGCTCGGCCGCATACGCTATAAGAAAGATAAGGCAGCTAACGGATGTAGAAACAGCTAGACTGGTATATTTTAGTTACTTCCACAGCATCATGTCGTATGGCATTTTGCTGTGGGGACGAGCTGCTGACATTGAATGCATATTTGTCTTGCAAAAGCGAGCTGTCAGAGCTATGTATAATTTACGTGGGCGTGAATCTCTTAGAGAACTGTTTAAAAACATTAATATTATGACCGTACCCTGCCAATTTATTTATGAAAATATCATGTATGTTAGGAAAAACCTAAATTTATTTGATAAAATAAGTGATAGACATAATTATAACACTAGAAATAAAAATAAAATAGCTGTTCCGCAGTTTAGACTGTCTAAAGTTCATACATCCTTCATGGGATATTGTGTCAAATGTTACAACAAAATACCAGATAACATTTTAGAATTGAGTGAGAAGAAGTTTAAAACTCACATAAAAGCCACACTTTGTAAACAAGCATATTATAAACTAGAAGACTACATTCAAGATAAAAATGCTTGGAAACATGCTGGTCCTGCTCCATAGGACATACTGACAAAATCAATATGTAAGCTTGTACCAAAATATAATCAATTTGTAAATGTGAATACCATGTAGCAATTCCTTTTGTTATTATTTTATTCTCATATATCCTTTTGTGATTCTACATGATCTTCGCATGCTATTATTCTGTATACATAAAACTGTAATTCTATTTTTTAAAAAGAGTAACCATGGAGTTTCTTGCCCGTTCTTCTCCATAGGAAGCTACTTTTGGAATGGGCAATTAGAATCAACTTAGTTATATTTTTTTTGACATTCATAAGTGCATGTAAAGGCCTAAATGAAATAAATGATTTGACTTTGACTTTGACTTTGACTTTGACTATGGGGTACAAAATAACTGTTCCGATTCCTGGAGAAATATTGAGTCATCTTCCTGCCCTTATCCCAATTTATTAGTGGTCGGCGCAGCATGTTTTCTTCTTCCATACTCTTCTACCTGCCGTCATCTCGCATGTAACATTGATGAAGAAATATTGGAAGCTTTCCATTTCATTTAAGGGTATTGTTACATTGATTTAGTGTAATCTGTCTAGCTTTTTCTCGGGTAGGTATGTTGGAGTCGGCTTCATGTCAAAATGGATGCAGCGGTGTATTACATTGACAGAGAAAAATAGTTAAATTATCGTATCTGTGAAAATGTCATCTGTCTAACAATCTCAATTCAAGAGATAACCAGGTAACAGGCAGATAGACTGATGGAAATCTCCTTCTTCTTATCTCACTCGCTGCAGGTTTAATCACCTAACAAGGGCTAGTGTCAGAGTTTTCTCAAATCCGCCTGACGGCCTCTGACGTGGAATTGTAACAACGACTGCTATGAGTAGCATTTTGGGACGTTTTACGTGCTCTCCCAGGCAAGAGAAAAGATGGACAGTGTATTAGTAATAGTCTCGTTTTTCCCTCGGAATACGGAACCCTAAAAACTACTGTTAACTAGAATAATTATAGTCAAATCACGCTTCCGTAATATGGATATACAAAAAAGGTCATTATTATGCATTTAGCGGCGTGACGAGTGCATTGCTTACTAAATGCAGCGAGCATTAGAATTGGTCAAGCGTAACCAGTCACGAATTTAAAATAATAAAATAGAGACATGGTCTTTGTTTTGGTTATAGTACAGACGACAGCACATTTCTTTAATTAACCGACTTCAACAAAAAGGAGGAGGTTCTCAATTCGGCCGGTATATTTTTTTTTTTTTTTTTAAATGCCAATTTACTCATATTTATTTGCATTTATCTTATTACCCAAAAGAAACTAAATTTAGAATTTCTTCAATAGATTTTTAACCTTATCACAATAGTGGAAGGTTAATGTTCGATTGGCAAAATTTTACAGATTCTTGTATGTTGACCTGCTGATGTCTGTACCATAGTTAATTTTGAGCTGCATCCGGTGAGACTGGCAGACGACCCCAACAAAGTTGGGAAAAGGATAGCTAAGCAGTTAGATTTTCACTAAATATTCTATTACAATTCCCTAATGTCAAATACCTACATATTCATGTTAGGCGTACAAAAATTATAACTAATTTTCTCAGGCTTTTTTTCAAAATGTCAAATTAAATTGGAATAACAAAAAAGAAATATTCATTATTATTCATACACAACAAAAACATAGCCACCCTTCTAAAAATTAACAATATTTTACCACAAATAACACGAGGTTTTTTGCTACAATGGCAAATAACAGTATTTATGCTAAAACCAGTTATACAAGTTCAGAATGAGGTCATCTATTTAGGATGAAGGGTGACATAGACGAACATGTTACAACATGTTGATTTTAGTGTTGGGAAGAACTTTCTTGGAATATTTATGGTGGCTTTTGAGTATAAAAGAGATTATGTTTAGGCAAATATTGAAAATATGATTGACAAAATGGTAAAACAAAATTTCATTTTTTATTTTGATAACTAGCTGTTTTCCCGCGGTTTCACTCGCATCCCGTGGGAATTACTGCCCGTACCCGGATAAAATATAGCCTATGTCACTCGTGGATAATGTAGCTTTCGAATGGTGAAAGAATTTTTAAAATCGGTCCAGTAGTTTTTGAGCCTATTCATTACAAACAAACAAACAAAGTTTTCCTCTTTATAATATTAGTATAGATATGAAGACAGGGTGCCTGGCACTTAGAGTATGTAAATTAATTAAATTAAGGGCTAGTTTCAGAGGTTTCAGATGAAGTTCTAGATAGCTGTAGATGTAGATTCTAGATAGCCGTTCTGAGAGATAATGCCACAGAAACATTGTCAAAATTTCTATGGCATCATCATCCCTAATGGCCAATTGAATGGTTTCAAAGGTTCCAGATAAAGTTCTAGATAGCTATCCAAGAGAGAGAGAGAAAAGGAGTCATAACTAAAAACATTTCTATGAAGATTTGCTATTATGAGCTACTTTTCCTGACTTCCCATGCAAAAATTACTAAACAAAGTCAAATGAAATTTAGTACACAAATAATCTAGACCCTGACACAGGACACACAATAAAAACAATCTAGAAAATTCCAGCAAAATCTTCAAGGACACACATAGGACATATTCTTTCTGACCTATTCTATTACAAAGAATGTTCAAGAAACAGGAAATACTTCCTAAAATTAATAATAGCCATTGTCCATTTTGTAAAGGGGGACCAAATGGAACTTGTAAGAACCTGTCCTTTTGAAGAAACTTGCATATTCAGGTAAGAACCTGTAAATGATGAAATTTTGGACTTTCAGACCTGTTGGCACATGACTGTGGTATGGGTTTGGTACTGATTTTCAGTTGTTTTATGCAGAACATTGGTTCTTAGCTGTATTATGTGATATTGGAAGATGAGTTTTTTCAGTTGGGAAAAAAGCTAGGTAGATGATTGTCTTAGTAATCAAGAGTCCACAAAATAGACACAAAAGTTAAACATATAATATGGTTTTACTACAGAATAGGTAAAGATGCGATCATCACATGTTTTAGAAAATTCTCCATACTAAATTTTCTTAAACACATGATGATGATAATTACTTTACATTACATAATTTGCACAATATTTACATAACCTTGAAATATTGATGAATAGACAGAAAAACAAATAAAATGATGTTCCTACTGAATGTATGTATGTTTGTTACTCTTTCATGCTAAAACTGCTAGATGGATTTTTATGAAACATGGCAGTAATATAGCTTATACATCAGAATAATATATAGTCTATGTTTTATCCGGGTATGGGAAGTAGTTACCTAACAACCGTTCCCAATACTCTATCTATCTATTGATTTGCTTACTAGAGATAGGAATTTGACATTACTTTTATGGGGCTAATGTTAAAATTCTATCTTTAGTAGGAAAATCAATAGATAGATAGATATTATTGAATTTCATAGTAAGCAAGCAGTAGGGTGGGTCGATTTTTTCAATTTGTGTTGGATTTTAACTGGGGGGGTCTCAAAAGTTGCGTAAAAATATAAGCTATTAGACTATTTTTTTATTTTTCTCATTTTATATTGTTTTTAGCCCTCTACCGGAGTTCAAAATTTTCATAAATTCAAAGAAAAGTTGTATTTAAATATGGTTATTCACCAAAAAAAAACTCACTTTTAAGGATAAAAAGCATTTATTACGATCTTCAATTGTCATTAACGAACAAAAATAAAACATATAAAATATATACACACGTATTCTACATATACGCGTGTAACGCGTATCAAACCGTCATTATTGTAATGTTAGAAACCACTCAGAAATCTTAGAATTATGAAGAAAACTGATTTTGCATGATGTAGTTGCCTTTATAAGACCAAACTAAAACAAGAATAAGAAAAAAAATCTTTTCAAAATATTTTGTAGTTTTTGAACTATAGGCAGAAAATACCAATTTTTCTGATTATTTGAGCCTCGGTAGAGGGCTAAAAGTTATATCGAATATTTTTTTTTATATTTTTCCTGTAATAGTACGACAATAACGCAACTTTTAAGACCTACCCACGATTTTTATCAAAAAAAAATTGAAAATCGACCCACCCTAGCAAGCAGGTTAAGCCAATAGTAGATGCTAGTAAATAATAAATTTTATGTTTTTTTATATTTCTACCCTACATTATGTATGGCATGTTGAAGAAAGTCATTGAAATTTCATGAAAAGGGTTCTTTATATGCATGTTTTAATAGTTATAGAAGTAAATGAATAAATTTTATTCAGTAAACAAAGAATTCTTGTCTTAAATACGTTTTGTAGAGTTTGTTCTCACAATAGTTGATTGAAAGTAACTTTTTTCATGAGTAATAATAATATTTGGGTGAAAGCTTGATATATCATGTTTAAATGAATTAGACATAGTAAAACACCAATTTTTCTGTGCTTACAATAACAAAAAGTTACCGATATCTAATTCGAAGGATTCAAAACCTTGAGAAGAACATTCGATTCGTTAATAAACCCTCATTATCATACAAATTGCATAATTAATATGACATTTGTTCTCAATGCTAACAAAAAGTGAAAGTTTAGTTGTTTTCGACATAAATACGTGCCCAAAACCGTTGTAGAGGTCTCAAAATGCCACAAAAACGGCATAGCGTGGTGATTTTCGACAGAAATTAGATGCTAAGGCCTAGTTACATACCTGAGAGCCCTAACCCTTTTGTACGGAGGGCTGTGTGAAACTGGTGGTGGTAATGCATCCCTCATGCCGTCGTCGTCGTCCAAGCTACTAAAATCCAACTTCCTCGGTACTATTGATGATGGAATCGGACTCAAATTGTCCGAAAATATATTGAAAGAGTCTGACATTTCACACGAAGTTTCTGTAGACAATTCCGATGAATCGTGCTTGTTAATGAAGCCCGTCTTCATTCTGTACCACTCGGTCATCTTCGTTAACACATTAAACACTTTTACAACAAAAATATCACAATATAATCACTATTTTCTTTAACAATTCACAAAACGATCTCACTTTCACGCACTAACAACGTTATGGCGGATGACGCATCGCACCTGTTCAATTGCTCAGCCAATCACAGCGATTCATTTGACCGGTGAGTTGAATACTCAAATTTTATTGGCTGGAGTTATTTTTTTTAAATAACGAAGTAGCTTCGTCGCACATGATTGGAGGAGTTATAGTAGCGTTCAATTTTTATGGATAAAAAAATGGGTTCAAGTTAACATGTTATAATTGCGTATGATTTTCGCGTTTTGCGTTTTGGGTTTTATTTATTTTAACGGAAGAGTGCATTAATTTTTAATAATAACAATTTTTATTTCAGAAAATGACTGGAGAAGGATATTACTACATTAAAATATACATGTAGACGGCTGAACTCAGTCTTGTATAAATAGTATTGTCATGCAACAGAGATGTGTGGTGTAACGCGAATGGATTGAGTGAGGAATGAGAATATCAGAGGAAGTTTGAAAGTGGCACCGGTAACCGAAAAATTATGCGGAAGTCGGCTGGCATGGTATGGGCATGTGATGCGGAGAAATGAGGATCATGTCGTGAGGAAGGTTTTGAGCATGAATGAATGTAGATGGGTATTGCGGAAGGGGACGACCAAAGAAACGATGGATGGATTGCGTGAAA
>NWSH02000540.1:61193-71708 GCA_002382865.2 Heliothis virescens
GATGACGGCAAATAGAAGAGAATGGAAGAAGAAAACATGCTGCACCGACCCCAAATAAATTGGGATGAGGGCAGGAAGATGATGATGCACAATAGAGTTATAATAATTTTCTTGGATTTAGGTTTATCGGTATTTTAGGCGTGTTTTGTATAGTTCATTATTCTGGAGCTATTCTGTTGATAATTAAAATTGATTGAGTGAGAAGATTTGATTAAATGCACATGAATTCTAGTCTTTTTAGATAGTAGATTTTTACCACGCACTAATATAATTAGTCGATTTTACACCCATCACTAAATGACACTTTATTGACAGATCAGTTTTGATTGAAAAATCCTCGGTGTTTTGTGATCCATTTGGTTTTCCCGATAAAATTGCAAATTATAATCAAGATAAATTGTAAAGTTACATTACAATACGAAACAAATGACTCATTTTAATCGGAGAACATTTTGATGCCGGTTTATAGAAAATGGCGTTCCTAGGATGGTTGGGAATCGCGTTTTTAATTGGCCTACCATACTTATGCTTGCAACAAAATATAAACAAAGAAGAAATTATATTTCATTACAACAATACGTGAGTTCTTTTTACTTATAATTACGTAAATTTATTACCGGTCAGTATTTTTGAGTGGTAATCGATTATTAGAAGCTTACTTATATCGATATTGTTGTCTAATAGTCAGCTTTTAAAAAGTAATAACTTAAATTGATTACTGTGTTGTTACTTAGTTGCTAAGTAAGCAATTCTAACAGTTACCATGTCTATAAATAACTTTGCTAATTATAGGTTAGTAACAACAGTTTAGTTTTGTACTGAAAATTAATTATTTTGTGATTCTTTAGGCAATTCTATATTGATTGATGTTTTAGATTTTCAATTTAAATTCTGATAGTATTAAATATACATGCTTACAATGGTATATAGGCTTTATTTAAACATTATTTTATTGGAATAATAATTGTATTTTCAATAAAAGCCCATAAAACAATTGCCAATGATAAAAACAATTAATAAAGTTGCTACACTGGAAGCGGAACACATCCTCCCCAACCGACTCTGTAAACAATCATGAATCTTCAATCAGGTCGCCCGTGTTAACAGCAGTGTACGCCGACGACAAACTTACACCTACAGCCCCCAAACACAATCACGAAGCGATTAACAACTCTAGTGCAGTAAATGAAAATAATAATTATGCAATAAAATTATAGACTTCTGTCTGCCATAGTACTATCTAACATAGTTTGACAAAAATCTCACTTATCAAGGAAGGCTAAATTAAATAATTAAAGCCTACATTTTGTCCAGGCACACAAAGTAGTTCCAGCAGGACAAAGATGAAACCTCTGGTGGAAGCTTTTTCATAAATAACTAGGCATTTTCCTGGAAACTACTGCCCATAACTGGACAAAACATAGCCTAGATCTTACTCAGGAATTGCTTTCCAAAATTGATAGAATTTCTCAAATCGGTTCAATACAGACAACAGCACGGTACCCGAATCTGTCAAATTTTACCAATCAAACATTAACTTCCTCCATTGTGATAAGGTTGAAAATCTATTGCAGAAATTATGCAATTGTAGTAACTTGGTGTGCTGTCGTCTGTACTTTTGGACTTTCAGTACTTTAGGATACAAATGTTTCCTCTTTATTATATTACTATAGAAAACATAAATGAATACAGAGGCGGAAGCTAGTTTCTTTATCAGCATATGAATGTATTAATTGTTATATTTTTCCAACAAACATTGTAAATATTGTATTTTTATCAGTAAGCCTAGCCAATGTACCCGTTATTACTTGATAATATTTATAGTACAATATTGTTGCTTGTGATAAAACAAAGAATATATTGATGAGTCATTATTGACATGTTCTTGGTTGGGAATTTTTATCATGTATACTTATACTTGCATCCCGCCCCAGCTTCGCACGGGTGCAATGCAAAATAACAGTATTTTTCCACTATTTAATGGATGTTATCCCTACCTTAATATTATAAATGCGAAAGTAACTCTGTCTGTCTGTCTGTTACGCTTTCACGCGAGCCGATTTTGATGAAATTTGGTACAGAGATAGAATAGACCTTGAGGAACAAAATAGGCTTTTTATCGGGGTACGCGAAATAGTTCCCTCGGGAAGCGGGCGAAGCCGTGTGCAGAAGCTAGTTACACATATAAACCTTCCTCTTCAATCACTTTATCTATAAAAAAACCGCATCAAAATCCGTTACATAGGTTTAAAAATGTATGCATACATAGGGATATAGGGACAGAGAAAGCGACTTTGTTTTATAATATGTAGGGATAGTAAAAAGGAAACTTTTTTTTGTTTAGTTGTTTGTACCCTAAAGGCTCTGAAACAACTAAACCAATTTGAACATTTTCTCACTGTTGGGAAGCTACACTATCCTGGGATGACATAGGCTATACTAGCTTCTGCCAGCGGCTTCGCCCGCTTCCCGAGGGAACTATTTCCCGTCTATGTTGTTCCTCAGGGTCTATTCTATCTCTGTACCAAATTTCATTAAAATCGGCTCACTGGTTTAGGCGTGAAAGCGTAACAGACATACAGACAGAGTTACTTTCGCATTTATAATATTAGTAGGGATTTCATCTGTGCATGGGCAGTAGTTCCCACGTGATACAAGTGAAACTATGGGAAACAGCTATTTATGGATAAATAGAATTTTTAGAACTCTTTATTAAATACCAGACTCACAAGTTTTCAAGTCTGTTATCGTTCTGTTACAGATATAAATACAATATACCCTACACGGTATCTGTGAACAAAAGCACGGAGTATATCCTGGAATTTGCTGGAGTAAGTAAAGTATATTTGTGCTCAATTAATTGTTTATTTTATATTTTACTAGCAGAGAAAATTGCAGTTACAAGAAATTTGAGTTTTGCACTAATGATTATAAATAAATTCCTTAATATTTTAGAAACCCAGTTATTTTACTTTTCACGAACCCTTGTCTAAACTAGAAAATTCATTCAATGACTCATCAACGCAGGGCCCAAACCCGTGATCCTATAAAGCACACGAGATAAGGATTTCCCGAAGTTCCCACGGGAACGGGATAAAACGGGGTTTTAAGTTTTACGCAAGCGAAGCTGCTGGCAGAAGCTAGTAATAGATAGTTATTGCAATAACATACTATTTTACAAACTTCACAATGAAGTGCCCATCCAACTTTCAACTTCAAACAAAACTAGTACTGACTTCTCGCCAACAGATGGCGTTGTACTCAATGATACATTTACTTGCAGGAGCTGGAAAACTATGACACTCCAGCGAGGGTGACTGTAGCCAGCGATTTCGCTAATAAGACGTACCCTCTGTTCATTACTGCTAGACAGCAAAAAGGTAATTGTTTTAGGCTTCTTCTTATCTCACTCGCTGCAGGTTTAATCACCTAACAAGCCCCATTTTAAAAGTTTTCAAATCCACTTGACGGCCACGGGACGTGGAATTCATAATAGATGCTGCAAAGAGAATGTATAAAATGGAAAAGCAAAGTTGGCTGAAAAGCAGCACTTTTCGAAAGTTAAAATTACATGAGACAGCCCAAAACGTCCGCCCTTCACCACTTTTTCACAGTGGCAGTTTTAACTCACGTCCCGGGAGAACCACTTCTCGCAACATTTGAGTGTCTCGGACGTTACACTAAATTGAAGTAATACTGGCCGATTTACACAAAAATCTAAAAAAAACTAAAGATCTTGAAGTCAACGAAATCTAAAAGGGGAATGGGAATCAACAGACCGTCGCATTCACCTTAAGCTCGTATTTCCATCGTTCCAGGAGTGTTCTCATGGCAGCTGCCCATGATAGTCCAGACCCCCATCAAGCTGGAGCAGTTCACGAACATATCCAGGACTCTATGTCCTCATAACAACATGTTCACTGAGGATGAGGAGACCTGCGGTGAGTGGAATGTTTAAACTACCCTACTTTTTCTAATATTATATGTTTTTTTGTAAAGATAGATAGACTGAGGCCATTCGAGCGTAATTTTTTGAGTCGTGAGTAGCAGAATGTCGGTCGCAGAAAATCTGCTACATTCGGTTTCATACAAAAGTCCTATTTGATTCACACGGTAACGCAAAATGAGTTGTCTTTTTTGTTTGTTACGATTTTCTGCGACCGAAATTCTGCGACTCACGACTCAAAAAATTACGCTCGTTTGGACTCAGCCATAGTGTCCTTTTTAAACCTACTGACCCCAGTTCATGAACCTATCAAAATCTGTCAAATTTCTTCAATAGATTTTCAACCTTATCACAATAGTAGAAGGTCAATGTTCGATTGGTAAAATTTGACAGATGGAGTAGGTTGATGTGCCGGTTTGAACCTCTTCTTTGTTTGTTTTCTTAAAAGTAATGGTTAGCTATAAAGGATGTAAATTGATAATCTGCGTTTATTTTTTTTTTTTCAAAAGGACCTGTTTTTTGGGCTGCCAAATGTGTCATTTGTGTTAAAGGAAAGTGGCAAATGTGTTTTATTTGAAAACAAATATGAAGGTTATTTTATTAACTTCATGTTTTGAATGGTTTTATATTTAAATAATTTGGCAGCCCAATAAACATTGTTAACCTTAGCTTATTAGAACTGTACGTACGTAAATATATAGATATTTAAACCTTAGAAAATATTTTTTCGATTTTTCCGACTTTTTCGACATTCCGTCTTTTTTGTCTTTTTCGACTCTTCCGACTTCGCTGACTCCCTTTTAATTTAAGTTCTCTTTCTGTTCACGCTCTCTTAGTCAGTGGGAAAAGGATAAAAGTCTACTGTGGTCCTCTAATACGTAAATATTTATTGTTATATAAACCATTTTTTTATATAAATACATATACATAAAATATATATTATTATTTATATGCTAAATTGGGTTTTAGATGTAAGAGAATTCGGGTTTTTTTGTAGTTGATATTATTCCCTTTAAATACAAAATAGCTATATTTGATTATTTTGATGGGCGGTGAAAATTACTCAGCATTGCCAAAAAATGGAGAANTTTTAGATGTAAGAGAACTCGGATTTTTTTGTAGTTGATATTATTCCCTTTAAATACAAAATAGCTATATTTGATTATTTTGATGGGCGGTGAAAATTACTCAGCATTGCCAAAAAATGGAGAACTTATAGTTTTTGTTAAAAAACGTTACGCAATAAGTTTTTTAATCAGATCAAGAGGCTTATCATAAGTGATTGATTAGGAGGACTGTTAACTGATTGACCGATTATAATAGGCATGACGACAGGGTAAAAAATAAGCAAATCCATTTAGTCCGTAATTTACATTATCGCAAAATATTGGACACGTATTTTTTGTTTTTAAAAATCTATCAATAATAACAAGATAATGAGTATTACATTTCGGGAGTCGGGTTCGGGTCCTGACGTCACGCCTATGTCAAAATCGTACGTAGGCATGACGTCACGGGCAATTTCAACGGTCTATAGCTTCGTAATTATTTGTTAAGATGAAAAACGAAAAAATACGTATGCAATATTTTTTTATAATCTAAAAGACAGACTAATTTTTTTTTTGTCGTCGTGCCTATTGGGCTACAAAGCTTAACAGTCAAAATGCTAGTTTTTTAAAAATACCTATGTTTCTAATCAAGAAAAAAGAGAGAAGTAATTATAAATATTTTTTTTTATTAGGCTTTACACTGGGTTTACAAAAATCACAGATTTTAATACATAATTACAAGCATTCCTCCTAATTATGTGCTTATAATAAGCCCTTTATATTTGAGTCTATTTTAACATTGCCATATTAGAAAAAAAACCCAGTCCGATAAGACATTACAAAGTCATTAAGTATTTTATTGATAAATATCGAAAAAAAAAATAGCTTAATCAATACCATAATTATTAATTAAATACATTGAAAAATAGATTAGGACTTCTGACTGACGGATCGGACAAGGTATTTTTTTCAAAATCCTTCAAAGTTTTTCTCAAAAAACTAAAAATAACACACAAAAAAATCTTTTCCAGACGTTTCAACACAAAACACACCGATAATCCACCTAACATCGTCATCACCAGACACAATAGACGTCACCATTTTGGTAGAAACTGTCACCGACTTTTTCGTCCGTTTAAATTCTACCACGAACTTAACTACCACTCCGAGTCAACCAATGTACTACTTCTTCCCTTTCGATCAATCGAATGATCTAGATTTGTCTTACCGTCACGCGAAAAGGAAGTACATGTGTGACCATGAGACTATGGGAGAATATTCGCATTTTTTGCTGAAAACTAATTTGGAAACTCGCAGTTGGTTGTCTAGACCAAAAAGTGTGATAGTCATGATTGAGTCCGATGATGATATATGCGCTGTCGTTTCGATACAGAATTTTTCGGTAAGTTTTTGTTGTATGTTTTTTGAATTTTCGACCTTGACCTTGACTTTTAGTATGAAATATGGGAAGTTAGGTTGCAGTTTTTATGGGGTTGTAATTTAGTTATGTACAAGTTAATGATGTGATAACTATGTACTAGCAGTTTTGGGCGGAATTTAGAAACTTATTTCAATGAAATTACATAATTTTGTCTGAATTGGTTCAGCTGTATAATCGTGAAATCGTAACAAATGGTTAGACAGAGTTTTAGACTTTACTACCAACTATTTAGCTAAATATAGAAAATATAGAAGAAAATATTTATGTTTGTCCATTAATAACACATAACACACCGTAATACATAGTAATTTACTATTATAGTGCATAGTTTTTCCATTACTACATTATTACTTTATATTTATTTGCAGTGCCCAGTTTTTGACAACGAAAGAGATATATTATATGATGGATACTACCTAACAATGACTAGAAGAGGTGGCATCACACTTACGGTAATTATTGCTTTCTATACTAATGTCAAATTTTGTTTGTTTATTTGTTTGCACAGACGACAGCACTTCAAGTTACCACAATCTGTCAAATTTCTGCAATAGATTTTCAACCTTATCACAATAGTGGTAGGTAAATGTTTCATTGGTAAACATTGAGAGATTCGAGTACCTGCTGTTGTCTGTACCTTAAAGGCTCCGAAACTACTGAAGGGAAATGAAAAATTTCATCACTGACATTGCTATATTTTATCTGGGTGCGGGAATTAACTCCCGCGAAGCACGAGTGAAACCGCGAGAAACAGCTATATTTCACAGTATAAAATAACAGATCTACAAACAAACTGTTGGGAGGAACGCAGTCAAGCGTAGCGCCTAGTGCAATTTAATAGTTATAGGCACAGACGCATACTATCGAGTTGACAAGCGTAGGCTCTTCCCTTTTACGTTTGAATATTTTCATATTGCCACGTCATTGTTAATTATATCTAAATAAATAATTTCTATAGTTCAGATAGTCTCAATCTTTTATTATTTCATCACAAACACATTGAAATTTACAAAATTATTCTTAGTTTTTCTCAAATTTCAGCAAGACACATTCCCCGTAGGTTTCTACATAGTATTTATAGTGAAGACCACAGATGAAGATTGTACAGACAAGGCGAGAAACGCCACGTTGCCGCAGCTAGCGCAGTACATCGGCTGGACAGAACAGGAGCAGGTTCGGCTTGTCACTAACGATGGACGAGTTAAGAATTTTAGGTAAGTTATTCAACCTTCTTGGAACCGTGCAACTAGGGCCTTTTTGAAATAAAAATATTTGACTTTGTTTTGACTTTGCAAAAATACTTTTTAGATAATTTTTTGTGGCATAACGGTTCTTTTTATGGTTAAAATTGAAAACTTCATTTGCCTTTAGTGCGGTTGGGTAAAATTTTCAGGTTATCGAAAAAAAACCCTGATAGTTTACTAGTTAGTTAATCTATTAAAATGAATTTATTCTTATTATTTTCAGTCAGATTTTTTATCAACGATTGATAAATGTTAATTAACATTAATTACTTATTTATTCCATAGAACCCAATTTTATACGCAAACGCAAAATTCAGCACACCTTCCCACAGTTTCAGGATAATTCAGACGATATCGTATCAGGACTACGCGATAGCCGCGGGCGCAGCCCTAGCGTTCTTCAGCTCGTTCTACATAGCATTCATTGTCGCTGTCATCTGCAGGCGAAGGGTGCTGGCTCAGGGTCGGGCTCATGAGGAAGGTAGGTGGTTGGGTATTGTGGCTTAAATTGTGTAGTGAAAAAAATTGCAAAAATATCATCTGTCTAGTCTTTTCACAACTGTTGAGATTGGCTTCCAGTTTAACTGGATGCAGCTGAGAGATGTAAGAAGTGACTGCCTATCTGATTACCATAACCCAGTTACATAGGCAACCGATACTTCTTGGTAAGACTCGTTTTTAGTTTATAGATGGGTGACCATCTTGTCATGACGAGTTCTTCCGTGTTTCGGAAGGCACGATAAACTGGCGGGTCCCGGCTGTCATTTGACCATCTTTGGCAGTCGTTACGGATAGTCAAAAGCCAGAAAGCCTGACAACTAATCTTACGAAGAAGTATCGTATTGCCAATGTAACTGGGTTAAAGAGATCCGGTAGGCATTCACTCCATATGGCACACTCAACTACTTTCTAGACTCGAAGCCGACCCCAACATACTTGTAAAAAGTATAAACTTACAGATTTAATATCTTGAAACCCAAAAAAATAATCTCCAACATCTCTCCCCCCACAGAAGGTCGTCTGACCCCCCCACTGGTCCCCCACGACGACACGAACGTGCCGACAGCGCGGCGCCGACACGTCAACGTCGTCGACACCAGCGGCGAGAGCACGTCGCGACAGTGCTTAGTCGGAGACGGAGATGTTTATACTAGCCAGAGGACAGGTGGGCATATATTTTATTTAAAGCTCCCGTTACATAGGTTCTAGATAAAGTTGTAAGTAGCTGTCTGATAGATAATGCCTTGGATTTTTTTTTAATAATGACTACTTTTCTATGGCAGTATTTGTCTAGAACCTTATCTGGAAACTGCGAAACTCACCTTTATAGTGGTGTGGTTTCGTCATCATATAAATTGCGAAATAACATTTTTTTTTAACGGGCCACACACGATGTTCTTATCGATTTATAGCAGTGGCAATCACAACTGTTTTGACAGCTTAGGTGGCATTTCATAGAAACATCGTTTGTGTGACCCGTCCAACCCCCCGGGCTGTCCCAAATGTGCGGCCTAGCTCATCGTCACTAATATTTTATCACGACTGCACAGGGTCTATATTATCTTTGCTAATATTATAAAGCTGAAGATTTTGTTAATTTGCTTGAACGCTCTAATGTAACTGTAGCTATTGCACCGATAAAAAATATTCCAGAAAATATTTTGATTGATTCTTATGTTTTTTTTTTGGAACAGACGGCAGTTCATCGTCAGACACGGAGTCTGACTTCTCGACGTTAGACGACGTGAACACAGATAAGGATATCTACAGGCTTGGCGGGAAGCTATGCGTGGCTAACTTGGCTAGGTGAGTTAGTCTGACATTATTCTGACACTGTGTGGCTTACCTTCTGACTTATAAAGTTCAGCCTAAAATGTTCAATTAGTGACTCTTTCGAGGTAAAATAACTGAACCGATTTGGCAAAAATGTTATATTTTATGTCTACCTGGTAAAAAACATAAATTAACATCAGATATGAGGCGAGATCTCCATTCGTGATAATAATATACCTCAAACAATTTTTTAGTACCTTTGTTTAATTCTTAAAGTCAAAAGCAATGTTTCTATAAATTGATGGGGAGTAGTAGTATTTCGTGGTAGTAATATAGGTATAGTAATAATGCTTTGGAGTTTGTTCCACCACTTCTTCTTCCCAGCCAAAACACATAGGAAGTGGTGAAGGGCGGGCGTTTTTGGGGCTGTCTTTTATATACATGACCTTCAAAAAGTGCTGATTTTCAGCCTACTTTGAATAAATGCTTTTTGATTCTTTATTATATTTTTTTAATAATAGAGTTTTTAGAAAAACATAACACACGAAGTTCCTGTTCCCCCGGGATGTGGTTAAAGTCGTAGGTAACAACTAGTTAAACTGATTTTTTTTACAGATGTCGTCCCCGCGTCCTCTCGGCTAGATCTAAGATGTACCTATGGAATGTACTCACGGTGGCAGTATTCTATACTTTACCTGTTATACAGCTCGTCGTTACGTACCAAAGGGTAAGTTTTTAACTATCCTGCATTGACTTATAATCGTGTAAATGTTATTTCAGTTTTGACCTTGACCTTAAAAAAAATTTTACGTTGTTAATAATTTCAGAGTTCTAAGCTCATAAATAGCATTATTGACAGTTTTAAGGAGTGATTTTGACTTTTGGCAAAGTGACCTTGACCTCACAAAATTTCTGTAATTTGAGAAAAGCAGTCCTGACTTTAAAACACTGTCTTTTATTTATTTAATAAATAATGTTGCCTTGTTCCAAAAGTGACCTTGACCAAAAATGACCTTGAAAATTTTTCTTTCTCAACAGCTTCTAAACCAATCGGGGAATCAG
>NWSH02000541.1:13510-24074 GCA_002382865.2 Heliothis virescens
GTGTAAGCTACTCACGTGATTAAAACTTAATTAGAAGTGTAAAGTAGTAAAAACTAAAAAAAATACAAACGCGGACTAATTAACAACCTCCTTTGCAAGAAATCGGCTAAAAACAACCAAACAAAAAATAACTAAACGCGACCTTAAAAAGATCAACTTAAACAGCCAAAATCAACCGAAAAATTCTCGATACTAAAATTCAAATACACCCNTGACTTACGAAGGGGTTTTACATTTGCAATGTTATCGTAAGTTGTGTAAGCTACTCACGTGATTAAAACTTAATTAGAAGTGTAAAGTAGTAAAAACTAAAAAAAATACAAACGCGGACTAATTAACAACCTCCTTTGCAAGAAATCGGCTAAAAACAACCAAACAAAAAATAACTAAACGCGACCTTAAAAAGATCAACTTAAACAGCCAAAATCAACCGAAAAATTCTCGATACTAAAATTCAAATACACCCCGTAATTGTTTTAAACGTTTCTCCAGGGGGTTAGGGCGGGCCGGCTGCGGATGACAGACCCCTAACTTACCCTAAGGGGTAGCAATTTTTTGTAACACCCCTCACTCCCCTAGGGGGAATGGCGCACTGTATCTTTAAGGTCCTTGGTATGTTTTCATTTCTGGGTTATAGGATTATTATGGAGTTGAAGATTTTGGTGTGTTGATTTTAATTGGTGTGGGAATTAATATTTTTATTTGATAATAATTATTTCTAGATTTTGTTAAGGTTTTTAAGCACTGGTTGTTCTCTGTAGTTTCATTCGCATCCTAAATAAAGTTTTTCCCGCGATCGGATGAAATGTAGCCTAAGTTCATACTTGTTACATATATTTGCTTGTGAAAATCTCTTCTAATCTAAACTAATATTATAAAGAAGAAAACTTTGTTTGTTTGTGTGTATGTTTGTTTGGTTGTAATGAATAGGCTCAAAAACTACTGGACCGATTTTAAAAATTCTTTCACCATTCGAAAGCTACATTATCCACGAGTGACATAGGCTATAATTTATCTGGGTACGGGCAGTAATTCCCACGGGACGCGAGTGAAACCGCGGGAAAACGGCTAGTTATTCATAAAACGGCCAGAAAATCATATCATATCTTTTGTGTAAAAATATGCCCCATAAATTATTAATTTAATTCTTATTTTCTATTTTTGTTATTATATACGCACCAGAAATACGTAAGTTGCAACACTGTCTTAGTATCACGGTTCATGAAATTAAGCTTGGTTAGAAACAGACAGCGCAGTCCTACAGCCGTCCTTATATTCCATCTATCTCTTGTTTTGCTAATTAGAGATAAGATTTTGACATTAGATCCATCAAATTCTATCTCTAGTAAGCAAATCAACAGATAGGATATTGAGGATATATTCAGGAGTAATAGTGTTGTCAACTCTTTTTATAGCCTTATTTTTATTCATAGTTTTTCTTTTTAAATTGTATGTCATTGTATGTCAAAACTACTTACGTTAATATCGCTACTTTTCGCTGTGTCTGAACATAATATATTTTTATTCATATAACTATTTGTTTTCATAGTTTTCAATAGTTTCCACTGCTCTCCGACAAATAGATTCAGGGTAACCATAAAAGTCATAGCACATTGTACCGGCACGGTCACGGCACAGCAAATAACGTGTCATTTAAATTTGAACATTGACGTATGATATATTTCATAACGTCAATACAAAAAAACCAACGGTGGGCTGTCAGCGCGCGGTTTCCTATCTAACAACTCACGTTGCTATGAAATATATCATACGTCATACGATTTAATGTTCAAATTTAAATGACACGTTATTTGCTGTGCCGTGACCGTGCCGGTACAATGTGCCATGACCTTAAAACATCAACGTTATCAAACTAACCTGACTATCTTTAAGTCCCAATTTCTCTGCCAGCTTCTTCCTATCAGGCTTGGAGATATACTTCTGTACCTGGAACCTCTTCTCCAAGCCCTTACGTTGAAGATCTGAGAAGACTGCTCGACGCATCATACCACGTCGTGGTTTACCTGTGAAAAGACCGGATTCAATTAATGACGTCCAAAACCGATTGGCGGTCTCGGCGGCTGTTCTCATATAAGGAGATCAGCCAGCTGCGCAGGGCATATTATAGTATTTGCACATTAGCTGTGACACAGGTGCACTCCCTATTCCCTCACTCTCATAGCGCGATGGGACGATAATCCGACACCACCGGAGAGAGATCACAAGCAGGACCGACTGATACGTGTATAACGTATCATGTATTGAAAGGAATCCGCGCGGCTTTGACTTAGCCACGAGCTCTTCGACTATGAGCAAGTAGTATAAGTACTAACCTCTTGAACTATGCGCCCAGGGGAACCCTCCGGGCAGTGGGAACACTTGTGTATGCGCTTGCGCCGGTCTCACTGTAACAATATAAATTATTATAGATTTGTGCGTTATTTTATTGCTTAGCTGTATCTATTTGAGCATCTTCAAGCTACGCATCCAGCTTCTAGAAATATTGTAATACTAGCTTCCGCCAGCGGTTTCACCCGCTTTTCCGGGGGAACTTCTGCGCGCACCGAGATAAAAAGCTACCTATAGCCTTCCTCAATAAGTGGGCTATCTAACACTGAAATAATTTTTCAAATCGGGTCAGTAGTTCCTGAGATTAGCGCATTCAAACAAAAAACTCTTCAGCTTTATAACATTAGTGTAGAAGTGTAGATTCATTAGAACAGGGATGTCGAATCTTTATCGACTTATACGTCTCAAATTCCTTATGAAAAAAACAATGCGGGTTGGTGATTTCAGACTTTATAGTCTATGTTTAATCTTTAATCAGTTATTACTGATATTAGAAGGTTATTAGTGTCTAAGATTTACTTACAAAGTATGCATGCATACAACTAAGAAAAGTTACATTGGTATTTGCCTGACCTAGAATCTAACCCACACACTCATACTTGAGAGGTTGGTGCTTTAACCACCAGGCCACCACGACTTCATAATTTTAGCCTTTCGAAAATTTTTTACCCAAAAAAAATCCCGCGCAAAAACCTGTCAATTGTTTTTTTTTAACAAACAGCAAAAAAAGCAATGGTATCGATCGTATTCAGCCGTACGAGCAAAAAGGGCGTGTGTAGTATTGTGTGACTTTTTGCTATCCATCTTACGTTGAAAGGCTGACAATGGAATTATGGAAAAATTTATTATTTGCTACCAATTTTATGCGTATTATGATTTAATGTTAGAGATATTGAGCTTATTAATTTCTTTATTGATGTTATTCAATATGGAATGAAAGAAAACAGATGTTTTGCAGTAATGTCCATAGAATTACCTAAATTAAACGTTTGTAGTTGACTCTAAGGATGAAGATAAATTAAATAAAGAGAGAATATCGTATTCATTTGTTGTCTAAATTATCTATACTAATATTATAAAGTTTTCAGACTTTGTTTTTTTGTTTGAACGCGCTAATCTCAGGAACTACTGGTCCGATTTAAAAAAAAATTGTGATAAGGTTGAAAATCTGTTGGAGAAATTTGACAGACTGTGGTAATTTGATATGCTGTGTGTGTTTGTATCAATTTGTATGTGTAAGCCTATACCTCCAAACTACCTATAACTCCAAGTAATAATTGAGTTTGCATTTTGATAAGACACCCACAACTATTAAAAAAAGTGAGGTGGCCCTTTTAAGCACAAAAGCAAAGGTCTAAAATGAGCAAAATAAATCCGAAACTGTAACAAGAAGATTTAAAAAACTTTAATCCACAACAATAACATTACATCTATGAGAATTCGAATTTTTATTGCAACGAATCGTCGCCATTTTTTGCTAACCACAGACAATAAAACACTTTTAAATCCGCGGCTTTTTATCGATCATAGACAATGAATTGACAATGTAACCTTTTTGTGGACGACCTCCCAGTGTCTATTGTTGTCTATGTCAACGAATTTTTGTAATGGCAACATTTTGTTGGGTAATAAGCCTGACACGCCCAATTTGACCGGGTTTTGGTAAAACAGATCTATTGTTATATTAATCTGTAAGATAAACATGGTTTTTAGAGGGTGACTCTCGTTAAATGGTTGAAAAATTAATATTGAATACATTTGATTTACTTTTTATTTGGTTTTGTGTTTTAGTTTGTTTTATATTTCGATGTTTTTATAGCTGTCGTTTTTAGGATGTTTTTTGCTAAATAGGTTTATTTATGAGAATAGAACTTACAATACTTACAGAAATTATTTTAAATGAACCTATTTTATACTAACATATAATAAAAATTAATTAAATAACAAATAAATAAAAATTATATGAAATTACCACCCGAATGAAACGCCTCTCAATTTTAAGAACTGCTCAAACATTAAAAATCATTAAGTCTCTCACATATTTTTTTCTGCAGAAAAGCTTTTATGAGAACTTAAAGTTAAACTTAGACTACCATTTAATTATTGCAAGGCAAATTAATAAATAAATTTATTAACGGCCACTTCCAGAGGTTCCATATAAACTTCTAGATAGCTCTTACTGAGAGCTCTTACAAAGATCTTACAGATACTGCCATAAAAAGTGGTCAAAATTAAGTACACCTCTATGGCACTATCTGTCATATATTTAGTTACTAGCTTCCGCCAGCGGTTTCACCCGCTCTCCCGTGGGAAATACTGCGCGCACCCGGATAAAAAGTAGCCTATAGCCTTCCTCGATAAATGGCCTATCTAACACTGAAAGAATTTTTCAAAACGGAACAGTAGATCCTGAGATTAGCGCGTTCAAACAAACAAACAAACTCTTCAGCTTTATAATATTAGTATAGATATAGATTTAGAACTTTATCTGGAACATGTAAAACTGACTAATATAAGGCATTATCTGTCAGATTAAGCTGCCTAGAACTTTAAGAGAAACCTGTGGGACGTTCCTCAGACATTTAAGTCAAATCACAAATGTCCTGTTCAAAGAAAAAAATGGCTACCACATAATTTCAAAGTTAAAACAATAAGTTATTTAATATTTAAGTTATTTGATGCGCTTTTTTAATAGTTCTTAGGTTAAGTTTTTTTTTTGTAATAGAATAAGGTGATTGTAAATATATGTAAATATAAAGTTATTTACCTAAATACGGATGATGACAGTGAGCCAGGAGATGTTGTAGGTGCTGATGCTGTACTGGAATCGGTCTGCTGGCGATAGGCTTCGCGATAGGCCAGGGACTGCCCATTATCGGCTGCCGGTATTCTGTGAAAGAAGGGATTGTATAAGAAAAATAATAATTGGCAAAGGCATTGTGACCCAAAGGCTGCCTTTTACTTCGTCCAGCATAGCAGGTCAACCTACCCGAATCTGTCAAATTTTCCAATCGAACATTAACCTTCTACTATAGTGCTAAGGTTGAAAATGCATTGAAGAAATTTGACAGATTGTGGTTACTTTATGTGTTGTCGTCTGTACTGTATTATCTATGAGTTGAAATCCAATAATCTATCTATACCTACTAATATTATAAAGCTGAAAAGTGTGTTTTTTTGGTTGGATGCGCTCTCAAGAACTTCTGGTTCGATTTGAAAAATTCTTTCAGTGTTAGATAGCCCATTTATCAAGGAAGGCTATAGGCTACTTTTTATCCGGGTGCGTGGAGTAGTTCCCACGGGACGCGGGTGAAACCGCTGGCAGAAGCTAATTGTAATAAGGGGTTAATTCTGTACCTACATGAAATATATTTCCAAAATAACTATCAGGGGGCGATTAGGGATCGATACTAATGCCAAAAAAGCAATCAGTAAAATTTTTGTCTGTCTGTTTGTACAACCGTTATAGAAACAAAAACTACTGGACGGATTTTAACGAAACTTGGTACAATTATTTTTCATTCTCCTGAGCAGGTTATAGTATAGTTTTCAATCACGCTACAATGAATAAGAGCAGAGCAGTGAAGTTTCAGATCTTTAATTATGACAACTCGTTGTTGCTGGCATAAGCGACATGATCCGCGTACGATGTCGCTGGCAAAAGCTAGTTAAGAAATAAAAACCTTTGACTTAGATAGAAAACTGAACTTATACACAATATCATGATGGGAAGCATATAGCGTATGACCTGCTATTATATTGAGCTACTTGAATTATTCATCTACTGAATTCAGTTTGTCTTGCATACTAACGCAATTTGGTCACGCCATGAAATTGACCGATATTGCCGAAGCAATATGGCGTCATAGTGTCATAATCGTCTATTGACTAGCAGTAGCTAGAAGCTTGATATGAAATAGCATAGCCTAGCCTAGCCTAGCCTAGCTTGTCCTATTATATGCAGAATATTGTAAGTCAATTCTGGGGATATTTTAATTTTAGTCAGTAAATTCATAAATGAATTTGGTGTTATCGATTTGTCATAATTGAAATTCGGCCATCTATGTCGGTAATTGGGTTGAGGACGTTAGATAGGCATTCTCACTATTAAACATAGTGAGAAAAAGGCTAGGAAGATGATGATCTTTACTAATCTATACTAATATTATAAAGCTGAAGAGTTTGTTTGGTTGAACGCGCTAATCTCAGGAACTGGTCCGATTTGAAAAATTCTTTCAGTGTTAGATAGCCTATTTATCAAGGAAGGCTATAGGCCACATTTTATCCAAGCGCACGAAGTAGTTCGCACAAGACACGAGTAAGACTGCAGGTAGAAGCTAGTGAAATATATTTATACTAATTATTCAGATCGGACATTTTTTTTTTCAAATCAGACCAGTAGTTCCTGAGATAAGCGTTCAAGCAAACAAACAAACAAACTCTTCTACTTTATAAACGGTAGATTTATTATGTGATAAAAAATCTATTCAGTAGCAACCACGAATTTGTCGATTGCTATACATAAAGAAGTGTATAGACAGACAGACAGATCGATATAAAATAATCAAAGTTGAACGGTTCAGTAATAGGATAACGATGAGATTATAATACAATGCTGGGAATGGCGGGTGTAGGGCAATACATAAACTTATAGCGATTTACAAATTCATAAATTACGCGATGCATCTACATACATAATATATTGGTGAAACATTTTAGTATGAATTTAATTTTAACAAAGTTATAGAAAAATACAGAATCTTCTTCTTATCGAGTGAGCTCCAGGTTTAATCACCTAACAAGCCCTAGTGTCAGAGTTTTCTCAAAATCCGCCTGACGGCCTCTGACGTGGATTTATATACGACTACTACTGAGTAGCATTCGAGGACGCCGGCTTTACGTGCCCTCCCAGGCACGGGGGTGTAACACCGCCAACTTCCAAACTCCAGGCTGCTTTGTGAAAGTTTCTAAAACCCACAAAGCGATTTCGGCCTGGCCCGGGAATCGAACCCGAGACCTGTGATCGGCAGTCGCGCTATGCGACCACTAGACCAACGAGGCAATACAGAATATAAGTACGTTATAAACACCAAAAAAAAAAAAAATTTTCAGTTTTTATAAAAAAAAATCTGTTAAAATTTATCATTGTCTTATCCTATAAATATATTGTCTTATAAATTTTCAGATTCCTATAAATTAATGACAAAAATATTTAATGGTTTTATGATAACTTTATTAGAGACATCATATTGGAAACTATTTGGAAATAATTATCTCAAAAAATCTAAAAAAATACAGCTAAGCAGCTGTAATTTGATTGATTTTTTTAGTGTTTTTTACGGGTCTTTACATCTTTCACATTTCAAAAGAAACATCCTCACAATTACTATGATATAGAAGTAACTCTGTCTGTATTTCTGTCCAGTTTTCATTCCAAAACTACTGAATCGATTTTTAAAATGCTTGGTACACAGATAGTCTGGACCCTGAGAAAGGCTACTTTTATGCCAGTTCCTTTAGGACACTGGGAACAAGTGAAAAATTAAACTACGAACATAAGTGTTATTTTTTTATCGATGGGAAATCTTCAGATGACCCCTTCCGCTGTGGGTGACAGCGTGAGGGAGTGTCAGATTTTTACTGACTAAAACCCACCGTGTTCCTTCTAGAGCCCTTTGTGTGCCAGGGCCGTGGTAACTCTTTCGAACAACCCGCAGCCCCGACAACCTCCCTAGTGGGCCCCGCTGGAGTTTGTTGACTCTCTCTGAGAAGCGCGTGGAACAACGCGCGCCGTCGACACGGTCTTGTCGTCTCCTAGGAGACGGAAGGACGATGAGCCACCCGAAACTCACCGCCCACAGACCCACGCCGTACATAGGTGCTGAGAAACCGATCATTAATCTAATCATTTAAATAAACCCGCTACCGCTTATAGCTCGCACCAATCGCACCCTGATTTCTTACCACCCCGGTCTGTCAAAGACACTCTCTCGATTATATTATATCGCGGACCCTTTGTGAAGTCATTAATCATTGCCATCCGCTTTACATTACAACTATTATGTATTATAATATGTTGTTTTGTTTGTTTGTTCGTCTTTAGTTAATCGCTGGTTGTTTAAAATCTTAGGTTAATTTTTAACCGACTTCCCAAAAAGGAGGAGGTTCTCAATTCGACCGTATTTTTTTTTATGTATGTTAACCGATTACTCGAAGATGGCTGGACCGATATTCAAAATTATTTTTTTGTTTGAAAGGGTATACTTCACAGGTGGTCCCATGGTAAGGAGACCAGGATCTGATGATGGGATCCTGGAGAAATCGAGAGAACTCTTCAAATTTCATACGGTTTTCTATGTCGATGATACTATTACGGGACCGACTGTCACTTTTGGTGGGTATGGGTATAAAAGATATTATAGTCTTAGACCCCAAAAAATGAAAAGCATAAAAAAAAAAATACATGAGATCTCTGAAGATGCCCATAATCTCTCTTAATCCGAGTACGGGCAGTAGTTCTTACGGAAAACTGTTGGAAGCTAGTAATTATATCTCGGATTAAGAGAAATTATGGGCATGTTTCAGAGATCCCAGATAAAGTTTCAGATAGTTATCTGACAGATAATGCCATAGAAATGAAGGCAACATCAAAAATATTTCTAAAATGTCGAATAGCTATTATAGAACTTAATCTGAAACCTCTTAAACCGCCGTCATGTCATCATAATCCGTCTAGTAGATTTTGCGTGTAAGAGTAACATACATACATCATCACAAACAGACGAGAATACTACTCGTAGCTATTTCCTAATATTGGGAGAACTACTTTCTGTAACTGCGTAAAAGATTTATTTAAGAATAGAATAAGAATAAGAATTTATTTTCCAAAAGATTACAATTTTTTAATTATCATTAGCCCCAAACTAGATTCTGTAAAAGACTTTAGGTATATGTCGCAGCCGGGCATATACTAGTCTAAGCCCTAACTCAGGCTAAATATATACATATCTTTAATTTATAAAGGTTCAGTAGTTTTGTCCTGAAAACTCTACAGATAGAGTTACTATCGCATTTGTAATATTAGTAAAGATAATAAACTACATATAGCCTTTCTTTCTTCTATTTTCATTGGTCTATCTCTACCTCCTAATATGACGGGTATAAAGCGGAAAATTTGTGCGTTTGTAACGTTGTAACATACTGGTCTACTGAATCAATTTTGAGAATAATTTTACTAATAGAACGCTACGTTATATTTGCGTCTCATGTGCTATTTCATTCGGGTACTGTAAATAGTTACGTCGGAATGCCGATGAAACCACAGGAAACAGAGGATAAAAATTAAGCTTATAAATAAAAACTATTCTAGGTTCCCTAAAAGCGAAGGCTGATTTATGAGAATAAAACACAAACGAAACAACAGGCAAATTCTACTTATTAATAAATGAGCGGTATTGTATGTATGTATATCAAAAAACGTTTAAAAACATCCCCTGCATTCATCGACATATTAAAAAGGGGCGGGGCGACCATAAATATAATAAAAAACGAAAGTTAAAAATATAACCAATAACAGATTAAAATAACGAACGTTTAATTCAAAAACCGGCCAAGTGCGAGTCGGACTCGCACATGAAGGGTTCCGTTCCATTATTTATGAAAAATAAAAGTACCTATTACCTAAAATTAGCCAAAACACATACTTTTCTCGACAACATAAAATAACTTTGTTTTTCATACAACTATATGAATAACAAAGTTATAATTTGCGGTTACTGAAAAAGTGCTATATCTCAAAAACCACTGACTGTATCTTGTTCAAACCAATTTTGGTTGATAGTTTTTGTTAAGATCTATAAACATATATTTTTTTTAGATTTTTCATTCTGGTAGTTTAGAAATTACAGGGGGGGGGGGACACAAATTTTAGCACTTTGAAAGTGTATTACTTTGAAATGATTGACTTTGAGAAAAAATGGTTTTAGAAACCTCAATCTCATTTTTAAAGACCTATCTATAGATACCCCACAAGAATAGGTTTGATGAAAAAAAATAATTTTATTTTCAGTTCCATGTATGGAGAGCCCCCCTCTAATATTATTATTTTTTTGTCTGTGCTGTCTGTCTGTCTGTCCGTATGATACAGCCACTTTTATTTCCGAAAATCCTTAGGAACTACCATAGATCCAACTCGGTAGAGTGAATTGATGCTATA
>NWSH02000541.1:28190-39979 GCA_002382865.2 Heliothis virescens
CGAACCCGAAATTTCAATGCCAACTCACGACTCAAAAAATTACGCTCGTCTGTGGGCTCAGCACTAAACTGTTTTGTTTCTAGTAAGTATATTATTATTTTAGACGTAATAATTTATATCAGTAAATTCTTTAGTGACAAACTTTATAAGTATTTCTAATTGGCTTCGCCGACGCGTTCACTCAGCGGCCGCGAGGCGACTTCTCGCGCACTCGGATTAATGAAAAATAAATGAAAAGCATTTTCAATCGCGACCAATACTGCTCCGAGATTACGAACGTTCAAATAAAACTATATACTACATTGATTTATTTGTACCTATGAAAAAATATTTCATACAACAAAAGGACAATATACAAGTAAACTACTTACGTACCAGTTCCACAGGTTCCAGATAAAGTATACTATATGAGAACCTATCTGACAGATAACCGCCATTAGAAAAGTTAGTCAAAAACTAAAAACATTTCTATATCAATAACTATTACATATTATCAAGTGCAGTCTTGTCAACACATACCCACACATGTAAAACGTGTAAACATCACGCACACAACTACAAAACAATTTACCACTAAACGCACTTACTAACATCGTTCTACACCGTGTTAAATGCTGCGTGGGTTCCAATTTTGAAACACTCGCCGACATAGAGCGGATAACCTACTGGATACGATATTGCCCTTCTAAAAAAGTGGCTTCGGTTGAAACCTTAACAAAAATACTCACGGAGGAATTAATGAAACTTCACACTCAAAATTCTTTATTTGCATTGAGGTAAAGTATTACAGGGTCTTAATTAAATATTATGTACAGTTTATGTTCCTTTTTCAGGCGTTGACAAATATTGAGGGCTTAGCAGTTACTTTATTTTAATTATCCATTTGCTTAACACTTGAGACTTTAAAATAATTTTAATTAGTAGTAGGTAGGTACTGAACTATAACTATATTTGTCGCTCGCATAATTATGACACAATTTTTCAGCCCACCAAAAACTTTCTGTCATAGCCGTTTCGGCTAGTTACCTACTTCCAAAAGTTTTTTTTTCCCCCCAACGGCCCCCGGTGTTGGCCGAAACACGACCGCAGGACCGTCTTCTGAATTTAAACGAATGCCCAATGGCCGGAATGCGATAACGCCGTTTCGGTTTCACGGAAATAGTGTCGATTGCGGTTTCGTTGGTTAAGGTGGGGTACGGATGATTTATTCACCATGTCTATGTAACGAGTTTAAATTATTGTAAGTGGGGCAGCTGGCATAAGGATGTATTTTTTATTTTGATATTGATGATAGAAGAGCTCGTGCCCCAAGCCCATTCTATCGGAAAGAAAGGCTTATGTGCTACTTTTTATCCGGGTGCGCGGAGTAGTTCCACGGGAAGCGGGTGAAACCGCTAGGCGGAAAGCTTAGTCCATGATATAAACTGTCAGGTTCATCGTAAAAACGAAATACAACAAATTATAGATTGTTTTATATTTTATAACGTAACCTATAGCTTTCCGCGATTTCACTCGCATCTCGTGTGTACAATAACTGCCCGTTACCCACGGATAATAATATAGCTATGTTCACTCGTGGAATATGGTAGCTTTCGAATGGGTGAAAAGGAATGTCTAGCAAAACGTCCAGTAGTTTTGAGCCTATTCATTACAACCAAACAAACAAACAAAATTTTCCCTATTTATAATTATTTTCTATTAATACACTCTATGGAACCACATGCAAACTCACCTGTGTGATGTCGTTATTAAAGTGTTAAAAACGTAGTAGTTTGCAAGACGAGCATTAACGTCAACTATGTGCGGTTATACCGTTTGCTGCGGCAGGAACATATTTTATGTTGGCTGCCTTTGGTTGCCCGTCGGTTTTTGCAATAATATTAACGGAGGGGTTTAATTCACTATCTTGGGGGCCACAATTACACCAAATAACATTTAACGTACTTACTTTTATAATTATTGAAAATATGAATGTGAAAATCTAGTTTACAAAAAAATATTATTTTTTTTATACCCGAGGTGAAATATATAATTTCTTGTAGATTAATTTAATACTAAAAATCAAAGGTCCAGAACATAAAATGTGCTCTATCACGTTCGGATGGAGATAAACCGTTCTTATAGTGCTAAAACGCATTTTTAACGATATATTGATGCTAAAATTTGGAGGACAGAATTTATATAGTAAATTTTTACCTAGCCATCATATAGTACTACTTTCCCCGGCATTCGTCCCATTTTTTAATTTATTATTTTTACCAAGTTTTCTTTCCCAAAGATTATAGCATTTTATATTTACATCGTGTTTTCTTCATACTAGTAGGTCAAATAGGGACTAATAGGGGAGATCGAAACTACCGAGCTGAAACCATATAGTACGTCAGTGAAAACTCGTAGCGGTAGGAATTAAACCTGGGTTGGTATTGGCAAGAGTAGTACTATATGTGCTTATTAGTTAGAAATTTCCAGAAAATTTGCTGGTCTTTCAAAAATCTACACCCAAAGATGGTTTAAATCGCGTTTTTAGCACTATAAGAAGTGGTTATATCTCCATATCCCGACGTGATAGCCAGAACTTTATGTCTGGACTTCGTATTCAGTATCAAATCTAAATCTACAAGAAATTATATATTTCACCTCGGGTATAAAATGCTTTAAACTTAGAATCAGTCGGTTTTAAGCGAAAACGGTACGCTTATGTCTGTCGTGTACTTTAGGCCTTAGTAATTTAGTAGTGGAAAGACAAAACACACCGACAACATAAGGCGTCCGTTTTCCTTAAAACCGACTGATTCTAGTTCCTAGTTTACAGCATTTTTATACCCGAGGTGAAATATATAATTTCTTGTAGATTATTTGATACTGAATCGAAGTCCAGAACATAAAGTTGCTCTATCACGTCGGGATATGGAGATATACCATTCTTATAGTGCTAAAAACGCGATTTTAACCATCTTTGGTGTAATTTTTGAAAGACAGCAAATTTTTCTGGAAATTTCTAACTATAGCATCATATAGTACTACTCTTGCCGATACCAACCCATTTTAATTCCTAACGCTACGAGTTTTCACTGACGTACTATATGTTTTCAGCTACGGTAGTTCGATCTCCCCTATAGTCTATTTGACCTACTAGTATGAAAAACTACGATGTAAATATAAAATGCTATATCTTGGGAAAGAAAACTTGTAAAAATATAAATTAAAATGGGACGAATGCGGGGAAAGTAGTACTATATGATGGCATAGGTAAAAATTACTATAAAAAAATTCTGTCCTCCAAAAATTTTACATCAAATATCGTTAAAAATCGCGTTTTTAGCACTATAAGAACGGTTTATCTCCAAATCCCGACGTGATAGAGCAATTTTATGTTCTGGACTTTGATTTAGTATTAAATTATCTACAAGAAATTATATATTTCACCTCGGGTATAAAAAAAATATATTTTTTTGTAAACTAGATTTTCACATTCAATTTTCATATTATAAAAGTAAGTACGTTAATGTTATTGGTGTAATTGGGCCCAAATAGTGAATAAACCCCGTATATTATTGCAATAACCGACGGCAACCAAAGGCAGCAACATAATATGTCTGCCGCAGCAACGGTAACCGCAACATAGTGTGACGTTAATGCTCGTTGCAAACTACACGTTTTACACTTTAATACACGACATCACACAGGTAGTTGCTGTGTTCATAAGTTATTAATATAAATATTATAAATAGGAAAATTTTGTTTGTTTGTTTGGTTGTAATGAATAGGCTCAAAAACTACTGGACCGATTTTAGAAATTCTTTCACCATTCGAAAGCTACATTATCCACGAGTGACATAGGCTATATTTTATCCGGGTACGGGCAGTAATTGACACGAGATGCGAGTGAAATCGCGGGAAAACGGCTAGTAGGTACGTTATAAATATAAACAATCTATATTTGTTTGTATTTTCGTTTTACGATGAACCTGACAGTTTATATCAATGACTAGCTTCCGCTAGCGGTTTCACCCGCTTCCCGTGGGAACTACTCCGCGCACCCGGATAAAAAGTAGCACATAGCCTTCTTCGATAAATGGGCTGTGGGCACGAGCTCTTCTATCATCAATATCAAAATAAAAAATACCATCCTTATGCCACTCCCACACTTACAATAATTTAAACTCGATTACCATAGACATAGGTGAATAAAACTCATCCGTACCCCACCTTAACCCGAAAACCGCAATCGACAATTTCCGTGAAAACCCGAACGCGTTATCGCATTCCCATTGGCTCGTTTAAATTCAGAACGCGTCTGCGGTCGTGTGCAACGGGCGTGGAACTTGGAGTAGGTAACTAGCTGGAACGGCTATGAACAAAAGTTTGTGTGCGAAAAATTGTGTCAAATTATGCGAGGCAACATATAGTGATAGTTCAGTACCTACCTACTACTATTAAAATTTTGTTAAGTCTCAAGTTAAGCAAATGTAATTAAAATAAGTAACTGCTAGCCCTCATATTTGCAACGCCTGAAAAAGAACCATAAACTGTACATAATATTTAATTAAGACCTGTAATACTTTACCTCAACATGCAAATAAAGAATTTGAGTGTGAGTTTTCATTAATTTCCGTGAGTATTTTTGTAGTTTCACGAAGCCACTTTTAGAAGGCAATATCGTATCCAGTAGGTTACACGCTCTATGTCGGCGAGTGTTTCAAAATTGGAACACCAGCATTTAACAGGTGTAGAACATTTAGTAAGTGCGTTAGTGGTAATTGTTTTGTAGTTGTGTGCGTGATGTTTACACGTGTTTACATGTGTGGGTATGTGTTGACAAGACTGTACTTAGATAATATGTATAGTTATTGATATAGAAATGTTTTTAGTTTTGACTACTTTTCTATGGCGTTATCTGTCAGATAGGTTATCTAGAACTTTATCTGGAACCTGTGAAACTGGTCGTAAGTAGTTTACTTTATATTGTCTTTGTTGTAAATGAAATATTTTTTTCATAGGTACAAATAAAATCAATGTAGTATTAGTTTATTTGAACGTTCTAATCTCGGGAGCTATTGGTCCGATTTGAAAAATCTTTCATTATTTTTCATTTATCCGAGTGCGCGGAGTAGTCCTCGCGGGCCGTGAGTGAAACCGTCGGCGGAAGCAATTAGAAATACTTATAAAGTTGTCACTAGAAGAATTTACTGAATAAATTAATTACCTAAAATAATAATATATTACGAAACAAAAACAGTTAGGCTGAGCCCAGACGAGCGTAATTTTTTGAGTCGTGAGTTGCAGAATTTCGGTCGCAGAAAATCGTTACAAACAAAAAAGACAACTCATTTTGCGTTGCCGTGTGAATCAAATAGGACTTTTGTATGAAACCGAATGTAGTAGATTTTCTGCGACCGAAATTCTCCTACTCACAACTCACAAAATTACGCTCGTTCGGCCTCAGCCTTAAATATCCAAAATCCCGAAACCCATTTCGAACCCCACCCTTCAAAAACTTTTTCAAAACATTGCAACGACAATCACGTTCAGCCTAAACTAACAAAATAATCATTTTATCCACCTGTTACAATAACCGCCACTCGATACCTCCCGAATCACTCGATTATCGAATCAAACTTACTAAAACGATATCGATTCCTAACTTTACGATGATCATAAAAAATCCGAATCTAAAAATCGACTAACATAATATATATACTTCTACAAAATTTTCTTTTACATGTCACATAAACTTTAAAGCATTGTAATAAGGTTGAATCTCGCGTGGTTTGAATGTAAAAGTAAGTTGGTACAGAAATATACGTTCGGGATTCAAATATAATTTCAATATTNAGTATAGAAGACTCTGAAATTACGGACCCGATTTAAAAAATCTTTCGCTATTGGGAGCTACACTATCTCCGAGTAACATAGGCTATATTTTATCCGGGTACGGGCAGTAATTTCCTCGGGACACGAGTGAAACCGCGAGGAAAGTTAGTTTTAAATAAAAAGACATATGATTATGTCTTCAAATTAAATATTGACAATTTAAATTGATTTATTAGACTACATACATATTTATATTCTATTTCTGAATATTCACAAATATAACAATTCATTTACACAATCTATACACAGTGAGTTAATTCTTACAAATAGTCAGTGGTGCTCAAACTTTCAAACAAAAACTGGTTCAATAATTGACAATAATTGTGTGCGTAATTCAAGGGTTACACGATCATTCTGACGTCATTCCATTCCATCAGTCTTGCCCGTCTCTGAGTGATGCCAGAATGACGGACGAAAAACACGGTATATTTTGGACCATCAGTCCGTCAATCAACCGGTTACACGATCATTCTCCCATCATTCTGACCAGGCTGATGGAATGGAATGACGCCAGACTGATCGTGTAACCTTTGTCTTATATAGCCTATATAACTTAGAGTGAAGATATTTTCAATTCGTCCCAAAACGAGAGGGAATAATTAGGGCAAGCAGGCACGCAGATTCCAGATAAATTTCTAGAAAAGTATATGACAGACAGTGCCATAAAAATGTTTTTTAATTTTGCCTACTTTTCTATGGCATTATCTATCAGATAGTTATCCAGAACTCTATCTGAAACCAGTGAAACGGGCCATATCTTCTTCTTATATATAAAAATCAATTGCTGTTCGTTAGTCTCACTAAAACTCAAGAATGGCCGGACCGATTGGGCTTATTTTGGTTTTAAAATGTTTATGTAGATCGAGGGAAGGTTTAAACGATGAGAAAATATGTATATGATTATAAAAAAAAATATAGGTAAGTAATACGAAGTTTACCTGGTCAGCTAGTTGTAAATAATTTTACACTACGTTAAAGTAAACATTTAGGAACAAAAATGTTGTAGGTCATAGGTTAATTAAATATAATCACGCAGAAATCGTATTAATTAATTTTCAGATACTTAAATAATCCAAATTAAACATCCTAAAATACCCTCAGCAATTACCTATCCCATATCTGCAAAGCTAGCGTAAAATCAAAACGAACTCAAACACAATCACGACCAATTTGCTATCGAACGGCCATCTTTATTCCCCATAATAGCTTTCCTCTAATATCCACAGACAATAAGCGCATCAACGGAACGACATCAATAATAAAATAATATAAAAAGCAACTCACTCCAAACGTTATGTAAGGAAAAGGACATATTAATTTCACTGGCAACCCTCATCACCCCATCTCTTTCTTACTACACCACTCTTGTATAACGCCGTCTCGCTCCCTCCCTCCCGCTTAAGTGTCGGCACAGATGTTGCCAGCATTTTATTGAAAAACTCCCCGAAGCCATATTGCTAGTTCTCGTAACTGAATTAAGATGTAGCGATATAACGTTATTGAAACGTTATTAACGTGTTACTTACGTTTTTATAGCTATTTTTTCGGGAGTTTGTTAATTAATTTCGTCGATTTCAATTCTTCTCTGTGAGAGAGGAGACCTGTGCCATAGCAATAATAATGCTTATAATGATAATTTTTATTACGGGTAATCAGACGTCAGAAAGTCTGACAACCAGTCTTACCAAATGGTTGACTGATTCGCTGGTCTAGAAGTCGCATAGCCGACTGTTGTGCACGAGGTCTCGAGTTCGATTCCCGGGTTGGGCCGAAATTGCTTTGTGAATTTTAGAAACTTTCACAAAGCAGCCCGGAGTCTGGAAGTTGGCTGTATTACACCTCCGTACCTGGTAGGGCACGTAAAGCCGGCGACCTCGAATGCTACTCAGTAGCAGTCGTTGTTACAATTCCACGTCAGAGGCCGTCAGACGGATTTAAGAAATCAGGTGATTAAACCTGCAGCGAGTGAGATACGGGGTATCGGGTTACCTAGGTAACTGGGTTGAGGAGATCAGACAGGCAGTCGCTCCATGTGGCACACTGGTACTCAGCTGCATACAGTTAGACTGGAAGCCGACCCCAACATAGTTGGTAAAAAGCTAGGCAGATGATGAGCTAATTATGCAGGTACGTTATATAGATTTGTGAATGAATGAAATGGTCTCGAGTTAATTCCTTGTAGGGGCTTTCTGAGATATAGTAACTTTATTTTTATTTCTGACCGTAGCATCCGCCAGCGGTTTCACCCGCGTCCCGTGGGAACTACTCCACGCACCCGGATAAAAATATCCTATAGCCTTCCTCGATGAATGGGCTATCTAACACTGAAAGAATTTTTCAAATCGGACCAGTAGTTCCTGAGATTGGCGCGTTCAAACAAACTCTTCAGCTTTATAATATTAGTTTAGATTAGCTTCTGCCAGTAATTTTACCTGTGTCTCGTCCCTAATTTACAGAAAAACCTTCAAACATACATTTTTAACATAGATATTAGGGTAAAATATTTCAACATGTTACGCAATTTTACTTACGCAGCAGTAGCAGCCACCAACAAGCCCGCTGTGACGCAAACAAAGCGGACCAAAGATAAAGGGGGTAAACAAACCCGTGGCAAATCACAGCCACCGACTAGTCCGAAGAAGGACACGTGCGACAAGGATGGCTTCATAAAAGTAGAAAGGAGAAAAAAGAGGCCACCTTGTAGGAATCAGTGCGGTACCGCACAAACTGGACCCAACATCCTGCTGCGTCCTGCAGTACCAACGACGCAGCTGTACGTGTCCCGTCTACATCACACCACGACGGTGGAGCAGATCGTGGAGTATGTCCGGTCCAAGACCAACTGGACCTTGAGGGTGGAGAAGTTGGAGTCGCGCCACAACACGAACTTCAAGTCGTTCATGGTGCGAGTTCCAACTCATCACTTCGAGACCTTCCTCAAGGAAGAGTTCTGGCCGAAGGGTGTCGTCTACCGGAGATTCCGAGGACGGCTACGCGACACCACGCAGCGTAACACGACGCCGACGCTTCGTGTGCATTAGTTTTAAGTTGTTTTATATAAATATGTAATAGTATATAATTTTATGTTATAATATTTATGTATTGTATTTTATGGGCCTTAGATGCCTGAGATAAATAAATAAATAAAAAAAAAAAAAATAAATAATGATGAGTCTCTTTAAAACAAAAGACATAAACGCGTATCTCACAATATTTCTAAACTAACTGTGTCCTGCGGTTGCACCCGCGTAGCGAGGAAACTAATTCTCGTAGCGAGATAAAAAGTAGCCTATGTCCTTTCTCAGATGCTAGGCTATATAGTTTTGGCGTGAGAGCGCGACTTCGAATCGTAGGTGCCCGGGCAACCCGATACCTCCTTTGTAAGACTGGCTGTCATACTATTTGGCTTTTGACTACATGTAACGACTGCCAAAGATGTTCAAATGACAGCCGGGACTCACCAATGTATCGTGATTTTAAAAACATGGAGAAGAAATAGTCAATTGACGGCGCCAAGCGTTGCTAAAAATTGTTAGCATTTATCGATCCTTGCGGCTCCTGTTATTCAACTTCGAGCTCTAATTTTTTCTCAAAAACAGTTAATTGAGAAATGCCAGTAATTTTAAAATACATTGACGTATAATACAATATCCAACTTGCTAAACAAATAATATAATTTAACATCTAATTAATTTTAAGTCGGCACTAGTCGGAGTTAAATCGGTGGTGTTCAAAAGAGATAAAATTAAGAAAAAAAAAATCCCTGTAAAATGCCGACGGCGTATTTTCTTTCCAAGTCCCTACATTTTGTGCATTATAAAAATTAACAGGAAAATATTATCCGGCTGTCTGTCCACATCGCCGACGGCGGAAAACGAAATTTTATTAATTTAGTTTTAAATTCAAATATTTAAAAGAATTTTTGGTATTTTCGCTTCAAGCAACAATAATTTTCATCTATTTGAACTTTTAAATTACGAAATTCACTAGCTACTGCCAGCGGTTTCACCCGCATCCCGTGGGAATGACATAGGGTATGTGGGTAAAAATAAATAAAGCGTCTTCCGCAATAATTGGTAGTCTAACACTGCAATCATTTCTGAAATCGGTCTAGTAGTTCCTGAGATTAACGCGTTCAAGCAATAACACAAATTAACTCATTTAACATGCCTTATAATAGATAGTAGATATTTTTAACAGTAGTTTCATCGTCCTTTAGGAAGTACCCCGCCAATCTAGATTTTCCAAATATTCAGGAGATTAGCGCGTCCAAGCAAACAAACTATTCAGCTAAATAATACAACCTTCTGCCTGCCATTGCATCCGCATCCCGAGGGAACTACTTCCCGGACAGGGATAAAAAGCCTTAAGTCTGTATCCTCGTTCTGAGCTACCAATTTACAGCCAAAAAGGTTCAGCCCTTCTCGAGTTCTTCTATAAATGGTGTAACACGATTTTATTTTACTTCTAGACTAAATAACATGTATACTAGGTTCCATCCGGACAATCCTCGGACCGAGGTAAAACGTAGTCTGTATATGTTATTCTGATATATAAGCTATATGTAACTGACAAGTTTCATTTAAATCCGTTTATCCGTTCATCAGTTTGCGCATGAAAGAATAACACAAACATACACCCTCGCAGACTTGTAATATTATAAGAATTAAAATAACGGCGTCTAAGCGTCAATTCACACCGAGACGCGACGCGACGCGACGCTGCACGCAGATTTTACGTAGAGCGACTCAAAATATACTTTATTCACTACACGAAAGGATACACATTTAATTGTGAGAATTCAGATACGTCGCGCTGCACCTCGAGACGCCGCGCGGCGCAGCGCGACGCATCTTGACGCAGCGGTGACGCGCGGCGGGCAAGATCGGTGCTGCATCTCGCGATTTGCTTTGTTTTTGAGATACGTCTCGCGACGCCGCGAGGCGTCGCGCTGCACCGCGCGGCGCCGCGCGGCGTCGCGCTACATCAAAGCCACGTCGCGTCGCGTCGCGTCTCGGTGTGAATTGACCATAAGGCCGATTGTCGGCCACGGCGGCTATTCTCATATGCGGAGATCAGCCAGTTGCGCAGGACATATTATAGTGCACGCACATTTGCTGTGACACAGGTGCACACCCTATTCCCTCACTCTCATAGCGCGATGGGGGGACACTCCGACACCACCGGAGAGACCATGGAGTTTCTTACCCGTTCTTCTCCATAGGAAGCTACTTTTGGAATGGGCAATTAGAATCAACCTTAGTTATATTTCTTTTTGACATTCATAAGTGCTTGTAAAGGCCTAAATGAAATAAATGATTTGACTTTGACTTTGAGAGCCGCAGGACCGACAGCAACGCGCTCTCCGATGCACGAAATAAAATAGAATAGTAGTCTTAGCATATAAAGATTAGATTAAACCACAAAACTCACCGCTGACGTTGCTACTTTTCAAACTATCTTCTCCAAGGATCGCACTGACACTGAACTTCAATAGAGGCTTTTTCTGCTCAGCGAAATCTTCGCAGGACCTCACCAGGTCATCCGTGTACCCTTTCCCATCATGCTTATCTCCCTCGTCACCAGAATTCTCATGGTAATTCAAGTTAAACCTCTTCTCCAACTCCTCCAACCGCCGTATCCCGGATTTCTTGCAAGAAAATGGCGGGCAGTCATAAGACCCGCAGCTGTGACACCGACGAAGCAAATTTGGCACGTTTAAGACCTCCTTTTCATTTGATCTCGCTTCTTCAGTCCTTTGATAATATTCGTTGTTGTAATAAACCTCGTTTTTTACGTAATCGTCATCCCGGCTCTTCGAATCGTCATCCTCTATTTTCGATTCGTCATTACCGTCCTCTTGGCGATTTTCTTCGTCACAATCGGCCTTCGTTTCGTCCATTTCGGGAGTATTT